>JAOEHY010035043.1:0-28331 GCA_025447955.1 Psilopsiagon aurifrons | reverse complement strand
TGGAGACCTCATAGCAGCCTTCCAGTATCTGAACGGGGCCTATAGGGATGCTGGGGAGGGACTCTTCATTATGGACTTTAGTGATAGGACAAAGGGTAACGGGTTCAAACTTAAACAGGGGAAGTTTAGATTGGATATGAGGAGGAAATTCTTTAACGTAAGGGTGGTGAGGCACTGGAATGGGTTGCCCAGGGAAGCTGTGAATGTTCCATCGCTGGCGGTGTTCAAGGCCAGGATGGACAGAGCCTTGGGTGGCAGGTTTAGTAAGGTGTCTCTGCCCATGGCAGGGGGGTTGGAACTAGATGATCTTAAGGTCCTTCCCAACCCTAACTATTCTATGATTCCATGATATGACAAGATAGGAAACAATCCACTCCTCATGTCACTACTGTTTGATTCCACCAGGTATCACTGTATTTCAATAAAGATCTTTTTTTATCTAACTTAAAAGTTCCTTAAAACCTCCAGTTCAGTGACAGATGTCCTTCTGACTTTGCCAACAGGATCATTAGTTAGCTCTCATTTATAGGGGTAATGTTGGCCAAAAAGGTAACAAAATTAGCTATCACATTTGTGATTTCTACAAGAAATCATACCTTTATCCTTCAACAGTATCTATCAAGAAAATTACATCTTCATTCAATCTCTACTTAATACATTTGTCTAGAGAAAGAGAATTTCTGCTTTCTTTCCTTTCTTTCAGTTTCTTTTTCTCCTCATTCTCTTCTCCTCGTAGTACTATTCCTAAACTTCAGGTATTACTAATCCAGGTTACCACATGCACTACAAAAATGACCGGATCCACATTTCCTGCTGTGTTATTAGCCGTGGACACACATAATCAGCCTGAATTTTTAGAGAAAAAAGTGATTTTGGTGACCAGCAGAAGGACCCAACTCTAAGAAAATGTTCAGCATTCAAACACAGAAGGCAAATCACTAGTCAATTTTTTCAAAAGAGCAGGTAGAGATTGTTTTTATTATTAATGTAGCTCACTATTCTCTCTGAAATGCTTTTATGAAAAATGGTAATCATGGGAAACAGATGATGGTGCTCAGAGCATTATCCCACTCTTAGAAAGTTCCGAGGATAAGTCGGGTATGTGTCACTGCATGCTTAATGCATGAAGCAAGCTGAACAATTATATTTGGCTAAAATAAAATCAGATGTTTAGCGCCAGTTTAATATAGGAAGAAAACCAGCTACATTTACTATAAGTCAAATTAATTCAAATGTAAGCATTTACCAATTAGTGCCATGGTTATTTGCAATGCATCTGCATGTACCATGGGAAAACTGTACAGGCAGAAGACTGATAATCACAGACCAGATTAGCCTTAATTTCTGTCACACATTGCTATGGGCAAGAGCACTAGTATCTTTCAATTAAAGGTCAGAAACAAGCTCCATCCAGCTCAAGCTTTAGTATTAAGAAGTATTTCCTGCATATAAGATTTAGATCGTTAGACCATGGCATTGCCACTAAGTAATAAGAATGGGGATGTGCACTGTTTTATATTTGTACTGTTATTGAATAAAACAAGAAACACATGCAGATCTGTCAGTCTTCAAGTCTGGAAAGTATTAGGGGTATAGATGTACAGTTACACTGTCTTCTCCTGAAAGTACCACCAGGGATGGCTGGCAAACAGATTTTCCCTGTATCTCAGATAACTAAGCAAATGTCAGACCATGAAACAGAACTCCTGGTTAGCCAGGCTTGCTAGCTGGCTTTCCTCATGAGCAAGAAGTAATGAGTTATGACAACTCAAAAATGTGACTAACAAAAGCTTTGCAATGAGAGGCCCACAAACCACTGGCCATTTAATAACAGTCCTCAAAATCACATGAAGCAATTTCTTTAACTGTAAGCTTTCTGGAGCTTATACGATTACAGTTATTCTATTACCTGGGATGCTAAAGCATGACCACACACTGTGTGGAAAGCTACTCTGCTTCATCTCTGTCCCATTCAGCAAAAACCTCTCATAACACCAGGAGGAAAAACAGTCAGTGCACAGATTCATAGTCTATTTTGTCATTGTTTAACTTTTCGGTTGGCAGAGCAATTAAACAGACACATAAAGAGGCCAAAAGGCAGGTAAGTTTTACAGGGGTTTTGCCTCAACAATATTCTGGAGGCCAGTATATTTAAAATAACACCAGCATACAAATGGTAAACTATTCTGACAACACAAATGCACTGAAATTCAATGCACTTAAGCCTGGCTCTTTTAAGCAATCTCCTGTCACAGTAAAAAATATTTTCTCTAAGAGTTCCTGTTAGTCTTGTCATGTGCTTATTTGTCACCACATGAGATAGTGAAAATTCTTTGAGACAAGTTGTTTTCAACTATGGAGTCTATCACCATTATCACATATAACATGTGAAGGTTCAAAGCAGAGGTCCTCCTCTTAACAAACTGCACACTGCTAGGACCAGTCCAGCCCAACAGCTTATAAGTAAAACAGATAAAAAAAAGACATTTTATGATCTCACCTTCATGGGTATATGCTGAAGCATGAAGAAATTCATGAGCAGTGGCATATGTTACTTTAATCTAGGTCTCCTCAGCAGATTCACAGAAATAGTTACAGTGGTTTGGGAGGTGCCCACCAGTGTCCCCCCAGTACCCATGAGAAGGGTACCAAGATGACAAAGTCAGCCCCTTCAAACCAAGCCATGGAAGTGCTAATGGGTATATGTTGCAATAACAGAAGTTTGGTCAGGGCATAAGGAAAAGTTTTTTCACCCTCAGGACAGCCAATCAAGGTTGTGAAGTCTATGTGCTCCACTTATTTAAATGGATGAAGTCCTGGGCAACCTGCCTGACCTCAAAGCTGAGCCTGCTTTGAGCAGAGAGTTGGATTAGAAACATCCTGAGGTCCTTTGCAGCCTCTCTGATTCAATGATGCTATGAAAGATGTGTTACAATTCTGAAAGCAATAAAATATTACACTTTATTTTCTCTTTCAAAATATCTTTTTCCCAAAGAATTTCAGCAAAATCACTTAGCATCAGCCTCAGCAATTTATTCAATCCCAAACTCAAGCTTTCATTTTTAGAATATTAATTTACATATAATTGAAGCAAATGTCAAACTACAATTTCAAACTGAAGAAGTTAATAACTACTTCTTTTTGCAAGGGTGTAACCAAAACACATTAAAAATTTCTTGATTCTTGTTTACTTTCTGGGAGAACATAATATAAATCAGCAGAAGCTGATGAAGTAATTTAATTTGAATTAAATCCACGTTTCTTGTTAGGGAAAAAAGTTGACAAACTACTGAAGATTCAGGAAGCAATTCTACACAACACTAAATGTCCTCATATCCTGCCATAGGGCAAGTCCTGTGAGCCCAGCCTCTTGCAGGAATGCTCAGCATTCTGCTGGTTCAGACCTCAACTCCCCTGGGAACTGACCTTAATCTACTTTAATCATGCTGCAGAACAAATTATTATGAAAAAATATGAAACCATAAAACACTAATACTGTTGGCAATTACTGTTATTTTTTAAACAAACCTTTTGCTCTTGTTTTTTTACTTCCAGTAAAGTGAAATAAAAATCAACATGAAATTAAATACACCGCACAAAGTAGTAAGACATTAAGAGAACGAAATTAACTGTACAGATATGTACCAACAAGCAGAATTTATAAGAGATGGGAAGCTTTTACTCTGCAGGGTTTTGCTTCTTACCTTTATAAAATTCAGTGAAAGCAAGTTGATTTTCAGTTCTGAGAGCACTTCTCAGTTGGGCACACTACTAAACTGAACAAGCATTTCACATGCATTTTTGTTTCTTCACAAAAGTATATTTTTTAAAATACCTCTAAAAACTAAAAAATAAGTTATCTAAAATGACTCAAAATTTTATGCCGAAACTGTTTCTCTGAATGCATCCTGACACATATAAAGAAGACAGAGAAATTTGTGAATTGTTGATAATATCTATATTTGCACCTTTGTTCCATCAGAATGAAGTGCCAGTAACTCATGTTCAATATTGATAAAATACACTTAAGACTGTATTTTAGGGAGTGGGAAATCAGAGGATTTCACAAGAGTCTTGTCTGTAATTCAGAATCACCAAAGGGACCCAGTCTCTGAGTCTCATGGGTCCATGGTAGATGTGACAAACAGAAGCAGCAATATTAGTCAGAAAAATCTTTTCCCTCTTAAAATACACAGAAAACTAATCTGCTTCTTTCTTTTTTGATCTTGTTGTGATATATTTTTAACATCTGCAGGCCAGAATATTGCTGTTCGCCCTAACAATAGCTAGACATGAATGTTTTACTTGGTGCAGTCAGGATGAAAGCTCATTTCCCAAGTAGGGAGATTCAGCTAAAACTCTGAGCTCTCCTATTGTGATCCTATTGTCTTTCTCCACCATTCTCTACTCAAGGGCTATGAAGATGATAAATTTTCTCTTCCTTGTATTTCATAAGACAAATCATGCTCAACAAATACCTGAAGATTTCCCAGACATATCTGCACCTGAAGCTTTTCTTTGTGGACAGCTGGCCGCCTGAAAGCCAGGTTAGCTCTCTCAGGGCTTGGGTCTTCTGGTTCCTCTCTCTCCAAAAAGCCATAGGTTCCTGACCCACAGCACCTCTGTTTGGTGCAATCCTATCAAAAGGTACACCCCCTGTTACAGCATCTTGCTACAAAGCATATTTTAAAAATCCTCATCAACAGAGCATTCAGTAGCTAAAAAGTACCTCTACCAACAACTCAGAGAATACTGGAGAAAAACAAACTAAATTACGCTTCCAAGAGACCTCTCACTTAGTAATGCAGCTCCCTGACACAAGAGATCAGGCCACTGCGTTGCCTTCATCAGAGCAGAATCACTTTTCTGGGAAGTTCTTTGGTGAGAAGTTCTGGGAAACTGAATCATCTACCTCCTTCATAATAAATATCCCTTAGTCAGGAAACCAGAATGTCAATCTAGGAATCTTATGGACAGTTTTCTCTTGGGCTAGGAAGACATTTCCAGTACTTCTTTATCTGCACACCTACCTCAGAGACTCTTAGTTGCCAAAGTGCATCTCTGATTCTAAAATATATTTTATCCTACTCTCCCAATGATATCAGAAAAAGCTTATGGACACAGGAAGCAAGATGAAGGACAGCCTGCAGCCAGACCCTACCATCTCTCTTCTGCGTAACAAACAGCTGCAATTTGGCCCATCATACAGCACTCTAAGAATAAGACAAAAAAACCTGTATTTCTTACTACTATAAATATATGAATAAAGAAGCTGTTTACTGATCAAAGACTTCTTTACCCTCCCATTATAGGGTAGATGATGTTGCAACATATTCTTGAGAAACCCATCAAAGAAGTTACAATTAAAGTATCTTAAATGGTTTTAGACAGATACTTCCAAAAAAATCAATCCAATTCTGCACAATTTATGAGACTATTGATCCCTGAAACACAAACATTCTCTTTCTTCTTACTTACAAGAGGCAGATGGATGCCATCTTCTTCCAGAATTGAGCTTAGACTCAGGTTGCGTCATATTTCCACACATAAAGCTTTCAAGTCAAACTTTTTTCTTTGCGATTCCTCTCAATAATGCTGGCTCATTTTTTGAGGAATTGTTTTAGAATAAAGGCTTTATGGAAGAAGGCCCATAGTCTATAATGCCTAGAGTACTACAAGGAATCCATTTGCCCTTGGGGAACAACCCCAAAACCCATGAGATGATATTAGAATTATAGCAGTGTAGTTTTTGAAAATCCATTGTGTATGTTGATGCCCTGCATTTGGGGTTGTTCATCTGGGAGAAGACATCCTGCATACAGCAAAAACTGAGTATACTTTGCTTTCCAGACCAGAAGATAACAAAGAGGTGAATTTGTTCCTTTTGCCCTACTACAGCTACCTGCAACAAGGCAGTCAGTCCAAATGCTTCCTCACACTGTGTCTGCAGCAAGAGAAGCCCCTGTTTTCCATTCTGCAGTTTGATCACCCTGACATATCCAGGATATTGGTTATTTCAAATAACCATAAACCCCTTAGCACAACAGCTAGCCAGAAAATAAATCTTGGGATTTAATTTCCAATGTCACAAGCTTCTGCTCTCACTTGAAATGCTTTTATCTGATTTAAACAAGAGAGGATGGAAACCTTATTGAGTGGGTAGTGTAGTTAAAATGAAGTTGCCTGATGGACCTGGCACATCTGGGGCCGCCTCCTTGTATTAAAGAATCCTCCAGCTCCTTCAGAATAAAACATTCTCCTGTTGAAGCTCCAGATCAAAATTAAAACTCCATTCTATTTGTAAGGTATTGATCCATTTGGGACTTATTTAAGCTGCTAGCTTTATCAGTTCAGGCCTCCTGGGCTCAAAACAAAACTGTGCTGTGCTCTCTGAGGAGCCTCAGGCAGACTCTCCCTCCATCCTCCCACCCTGATTCTTCTGTGTCCTAATACCCAGCAAACATAGATTGCAATCAGCCCTCTCTAAAAGGCTGCTTCAAGATACCAGCATATCACAGCACTTTCCTTTATCATAATAAAAAAAAAAAAAAAACAAAACAAAACAACAAAACACATCCTCTCACAGAGCTGCAGAGTTTAAAACCAGTCTTTTTGCTTTAACAGGACCCACTGGACTCCTAGGGAAGAGTGAGGCTGAGAGAGCAGCCAGGGGGACTCTTCTGCACCACTGTCACACAGCTGCACAGCCTCTCATGCTCTCAGAAGCAGGGTTATTTTCAGTAAAACTTCTGCTTTGCAATATCACCATAAACTGTGGTCATCACTGAAGTAGCCTCACACAAGCAGTCATTCAAAAATGAATGTTACAACTCAGGAGGCTATAAAATTGGGGGGTGGAAGGGGGAAGTACTGTAGCTTAATGTAGCTGATAGCAACGTTTTACACCACATGAAATATTTCATTAAGTTCTAAATATAAATTTTATTCATCTCCCTGATATGGTGCTTGGGTGGGAAAGCAATAGATATACCCTGTGTTCCTACACTGCAAAACCACTGTACAGCTGATACAGACAGGCCTTAATTTATGCCACATAAATACACATTTCTTTGTCTCTGCCTAAATATAAGTTATCCCACTGTAATTTCCATATGGTTATAGCAAATAACCTTCTTAGTGTGAAGGTATTTATTCTGGTACGGTTTATTCCAAAACAGCATGGGGAATGGGGAATATAATGTAAAGTACCACCTAATGAGAAAACTGCAATTACACAAGAGCAGCCTGTACTGATACAGTCATTTTGGCAAGAAGCACACTTCACATAAAATGACTGCTTCATATACATGCAAACCCCATCACAGTACAGCCAATTGACTTTCCTCTGGACAGATCAACACCCACAGCAGCCCTGCATGCATAAACCAAAGAAAAGTGGTGCTGTGGAACACAAGACAGGGAGTCAATTCAGGGCCTCGTTAGTCTGCATAAGCATCATCCCACTGCTTCACATCTGAGCTAGGACAGCCCAGTACTGTGCAGACAAAGCTACCAGTCCATAGACCTCTGTCCTTTACGTCACCAGTATCACTGACTTCTTTTTTAATTTAATTTTGTTATGTGCTCTCGTAACTTTATTACATACATGTCATGTTACCTGTTTTTTGCTTTGTTTGGTTTCTGCCTCATCGATTCATTTAATCAAGTGATATTGGAAACACAGCAGGCAGATGAAATGCACTCAGCTTACCACTGATGCCCATTCGGGGGTCATGCTACAGTCCTTACTCTATTATTAGCTCCTGCCCAGTGCACTAAGTTAGACTTTCATTTGTCATTCTGTTCCCCAGGCTAGAGTGCATTTATAGTCCCCTTTGGATTTATTTTCTGTTCTAGATACCTACCTCTGAAAATTAAGATACGGAAATAAGAGCCATGGACTATATGACATTTAGTTAGACAGCATTTCGTACCAGGAGAAACAGTGTATCTGCAGAGGCTTTCTGCAGTATTATATTTCACATCTCTAACACTGCATGGAGACTCGGATCACATTAAATACACACCAATAATGTTAGGGGAGGATTCAATGAATCTCAGGAGGTAAGATGGTGCTCTGAAGCTCACTGAGGCCAATCTTAGATCACTTGTTTCTGAATGTTCAATGAATTCGCTGTGCAAGTTTAGTTTTGCAAGGACCTCCTGTGATGCGTCCTGCGCACCTTTAGCTCCTACTAAGACTAATGGGACCTTAAGAAGCTGGACAAATTTCAGTATCAGGCATTTCCAGAGTTATTTAAGGGATTCCTGTCTGTGGACCTGATCCTGTACCACAAGGAGTGCCCTGTAATGCTGCTGAAGGAAGCACAAGCACAATATACTCAGTCTCTTGAGGGAGGAGATTACAGGAAGCCCTGATGTTAGAAGACAAACAGCTCATGAATTCAGCTTGTCAATATGACTGTTAGAAGGCTCTCAGGAAAGTTGGCTGGTGAGGCAGCCAGACAAACTGGGGTTACCACAGTGTGTGTCAGGAGGGCAAGACATGATTACACTGTCATTATTTACCAAGCAAGATGCCCATTTTTTTCAAGCATGACTGAATTGCACCAGCCCTTGAACACACCTGGCTGAGAGTAAAACTGGCTCATAAGCACAGACAGGCTGGCTGCCACCACTGCAAGTAAATTCACTGTCATAAGAACTTCAAGAACAAGACATCTGGTAGTTAAATGAAAATAAATATAGAGAACATGACCATGCCACATCTATCTGATGCTACAGGACAAAGTGGAATGACAAAACCAAAAGTTGTTTTCATGCGCTTTTCCACCAAGATCTAAATGATTTACAGCAGAAGCAGAAGGGCAGTCACACTGCCTTACACAACGACAGTGCTGTGATATTTGGAAACTGGTTCGGGGGAAGAAAAAAAAACATCTGCGAAAAAAACAATCTCAGACTTCTATTTTAAGGAGTCATCTTATATAACAGAAAGCAAGTACAGTTATTCTAGATGCTTGAACACCGTCTGTCACATCCCCAGAAGCAAAGGAAGTATAAAGAAGTATGTGTGACCACTTAAAGACTGTTAGTTTCAATTAGTCTGTAATGATGTTGGTTACATAAATCCTTGCAGGTTGAATTAGAGGAAGAAAGCACCATGGAGATTAGACCTACATAGTATCAAAATCATTGCAAAGCTAGGGAAAATAGGTCTTTTATTGCAAATGGCAAGCTCAGCGACAAGGGAGGCAATCGGTGTGTGGTATGTACTGCCAATAACACTAGCCTAAATTCTGCAGCACAGGAGCTTACACTTTCAGGGAAGCAAGGGACATGTGGCTGCTTCTTCTCAAAGGGGCACTTCTCTGTCCAAAAGCTAATGAGTGAAGCATCAGCTATCTTTGTTTGATTTAGCAGAGTCCCCAAGGGTCCCTCAAGGTTGTGGTATACCAGCTGGCTCATTAGCCACTACCCCAGCTTAGCCTGCGAGTGCTACAGACTGCTCAGAGCTTCTGGTACTCAGAGAGCTAACATGGTCCATCCACCATTTCTCTCTTCTAGCATGGACCTGCAACACAGGGCAGTATGTGGTCCTCAGTTTCTTAGGTTTCTAGGCTAGGGATTAGAATTTGGCTAATAGCTTTGATCATAACCAGTGTTTAGGATTAAAGGATGTAGCAGAATTTCAAAAAGACCAGTGAAACATTTCAGTGCTTTAAAAGCCCATATGCATATCTTTTTAAGCTTTAGGATGCAGGGAAAGAGAAATAATATTGTCTGTATCAAACTGAAAAGAATGTTGTGACTCAAACCAGAACTTTGTTGCTTTCATTTCTGATGCCAAAACAAAAACCAGTTGTTCATACAGCTTTAGTTACTAACTTGATGGGAATTACAGTGTGTGGGCACTACCCGGGTTTGTGGAGCTTTACCCCAACCAACCATAGCCTGTTTCTCCCAAGGCTGCTCAGTTGTATATATTACAAGTAGTACATATCCAAAAATGCAATGCCACAGAGAAATTTTGCAAACCTCAAGGAAATTAAGCACTAACACATAACTGTACATAACACATCTGGGGCAAATTTTCAGGAAATCTAAAAGTTAGTATTGCTTTGCACACTTCTATATGACTTCATAGAGGCTGGTTCATGGAGAGCATGAAATTTGTCCCACTCTTTACCCCAAATGGATACAAAACTAAAAGCCTCCTAATCCGTAAATGACTGTTAAAATAGGAGAAAGAAGATGTAAGGATGAAAGTTAGGTCAGCTAATAAAAATATAAATAAATACAGCAAATTAAAATAACTGAATATTACTAAAGGTTAAGTTAATGCTTTACTGGGTTTTACTCATTTAGTTCTTGGTATGTTGATTCAAAAAGAGGGATCCATTTAGGCACATCTCCCACATGTGATATTAAGCTTTCCCTTCAAGAAAAAAACATCAGCATATCTCCATGCTAGGAACTTTTCATAGTGACTAATGTGTAAATGAAGGAAACATTGTTTTGATTATACTTTTTTAAATGGGCATATTGAAAGTTATAAAAGAAGCAAGAAGGTAATAAAGCTCCTCCAATTATCCATCCAAATAACTTTTATCACATCACTTACATTGCCTTCCATTCCATCATTATCATTACTACATTATGGCTAGATAATCAAATGCAAGAAACTTCTTTTCGTGTCTGATAATAAAATGTTCTGCTCAGATGTTCCTGGTTAGAGCTGCAGCTTCCCTCATGGAACTGCAACAGTATGGAGGTGCAGAGAGACAGCCATAAAGATCCCCAGATCCACAAGGATGGTGCAAAGGCAGAAGGAATGGATGAGTCACAATTTCCTGGGCACATGCGACCACTACGAAACAGACTTTATCTGAGAAGGCATCTTGATTCAATTTCACAGTAACTTCCTGCCCCACACAGTACCTGCTCTAGCAGTACATTTCTCATTTATAGGAAGCTTTGAATAGCATGTTACAAACTTCTTCCTGCATCTTTCTAAAAGAAACTGCATCCATTTCTCTCTTCCGTGCTATCCAGTGTGTGAGAATGGCTGTGAAAGAGCAAAATGCATAGCAGGTGTGTAACTAAGAGAGGCAGAAAGAGACACAAACACCCACTGGGTCTGTATCTAATCTGTAATTCAAGAATCCCTTACAGACAGCTGAAGAGGTTAAGCCTTTAAAATGTACACTGTTTTTCTACACACACATGGACATGATGTAATTTTTACCTCTGTAATTAAATGAGCTGAATAGAATTTACATAGAAAACACACAAATACTAATAGCTGTAGCACAGATTTCTCTTGTATACATGCTAACCTGTGCTGTTGGAATGGCTAACAGAAAGGGCAAGTCTAATTCCTTCAGTGTAAAAGGCAAGGTTCACATGTAACAGCCAAGATCAACTGCATTTACTACTGCAGCCCGGCTGGTCATGGCTTGTCATATTGGGAGAGTAAGTACTTCCCTGAAGAGGTGCATTTTTAGCCTACCTGCGATCCAATTTACAACACAGACCCATAAAAAGTTATGTTGGCACAAGAAGGAAAAGGAAAGGGGAGAGGGGTTAGTAAACTGTGGCATGAAATCAAGGTGTAGCCAGAAGTGTGATAAGGAGAGATTCCTTATGTCCCCTTCTCTCTTTTTCTGTGCCACCACAGTCCTTTCATTTGTCTCCATCCCACCACCCCAGCTCATTACTGTTATCCCAGTTGTTGCCATAATGTGACTTTTAATTTAATTTCTCTACAGTTTGATTTAAGTGCACTTGCAAAATCTCTCCTGGGATTTTACAATCACTGGTGCATTTCTCTTTATTCAAATAACAACGAAGTCTGCTCAGGGCTGATGATATACCATACAGACCTGCATCGTGTATCATTGCTTTTCACTCCCTTGTGAACTCATTAATTGTTCACACCTGCATAAAATTCAGATGTTGAAACATTTTAAACTCCACTGACCTCCATAGGCATGTATGCATAAGAGGCAGAATGTCAGAGCAAGCAAAAGCATGCCTTCCTAGCAGCAAAGAGACACTCTGAGCAACACTACACCATCTCCCCTACAGCTGCAGAAACCTCAAGTGATGGCATTTGATGATGCTCCTGGAAGCATCACATTTCATACCGCATGCACAGCAAGCACACTACAGTCCACTCACAAGGAAGGCATTGCCAGTAGCATCACCAGCACAAAGAGGATGCAACTGAAAGCAGTGTCAGAAATATGTCACTATAGGCGAAGCAGGACAGTGGGGAAGCCACACACTCTTCAGGCAACTGTGGCTTAGACAGGCAGAACTGTCTCAAGGATTTGATGCTATTTACAATTTCTATCAGGCTCAATTCTTTATAAAGAATAAAAATGTGTCACTGTAGCAAAATTGCACAGGTTCTGTTCAAAGTAAAAATGTGAAGACCCAGTCAACAGAAAAAAACCACATTATTACTGTATGCATTATTAGGTATGCAAGATGCTGGTGACACTGTTGGGTATTTTTGGGGGGAAAGAAAGAAAGAAACAAAAAAACACAAACTACCAAAGCACCAATCATCTTTTCCCTGAGCTTGCACGTCACATTCTTTTCTGTAAAACAAAGCAGAATAAACTGTTCTTACAAAAACTTCTAAAGGTTGTCTGATATACATCACTGTCTCTAGTTAAACCAGACTGATGCTTCATAGGATCACAGGATAATTCAGGTTGGAAGGGTGGTCTCCAGTCCATCCCCTTGCTCAAACCACGGCCATGGCGGCATCTACTTAGGTCCCCTCTAGCTTGTTCATGTCTCTTGCTCTGGGAAGCCCCAAGCTGGGCACAGAGATTAGGCACAGCCTAATGAGTGATGAGTGAGAGGGGAAATCACTTCCCTTGACCTGTAACTCTCTCCTGTCAGTGCAGCTGCCCTCCCTTGCTGCCAGGGCAGACTGAGGGACATGCCACCTTGCTGCCTAGAAGTACCCCAGGTCTTCTTCTGCAGAGCTACTCCCCAAGCAGCCAGGGCCCAATATGCCATGGCTCCATCCTGCCCAGGGCAGCTGCAGTTATACAGTTATATCTGCCGACGTACTCTGAAATTTTAACTGATTTCTCGTAGAAATTAAAAAAGAAAAACCAACAACAACCAAACATCAGAGAAGAAAAACAAATCCAGGAACATGCTATTCCTTCAGAGAGCCTAGGGGTGATGGACTCCTAGACCTCCTCTCTTCTCTCATGCCAAGACTAAGATTGCGCCAGTTGTGTGTGTGGTATTTTTCCAGCCAAGCATTCAACAGGGGAAAAAGTCAGGCCCCCACACTTCTTTGGAATGATTATTCCAGGGGGTAATAACTGAACTCTCATTCAGGAAATTGTTCCCAATATTCAGATTAAGTTTTTCTTTATTTTCTCCATTTATTTATAGCTACAGCTCATCCTTTATGCTAAATAATTATTCTTCTCTTTGGGGGAGCTACATCCCTCAAATATTCAAGGGCTGTTATATCCCTCAGGCCACATTAGTCACCATTTAGCCAAACTATACACATTTAGTCCTTTTTATTAGGACTCATTGATTATTCTTAATCCTCCCCTCTGAACTCCCCAATTTCTCAATCTCTCTCACAACACTGAAGCCAATATTCCCCATGTTACTGCACCACAACACCGGGGAGAGAAACTCTCTGCATCCCAGTGTTTCTAGAAATAATACAGTTTAGCTGTTGCATACTTCCTCTCTCTGTCCCTATGTCTTCTTTGGCATTATTGCTTCCCAGTGCCAAATCTGGCTTCCCTTACCCTCATGGTTAGTCCAACTGGAGCAAAGCCCACAAATAGGATTAAGAGCGGGCTTTCTCCTCCATCTGGAACTGTGTTCACTTCTCTTAGTCTTTTGTGGGTTTTTTTTTAATTCATTGTTCTCTCTTTCAAGGTTTAGTACAATGTTCACTTTTGCAGCAATAAAAAATCAAATTTTAATGGTTTCTACATGGTTTCAGTAATATCTAAGGACACTGCATGTTAAGCATCTAAATACCTAAAATCTGGCTTAAATACTTTTACAATGTATTGTGCTCAAGGTGATACATTTGAGACATTTCTTAGACTGATATTTAGGAATCTATTTTCTTTCCAAGTACGGTATTTTCAGTGCTGTATACTTTAGTTCCAGTAACAAGGTAGGCATAATTATGTCTCAGTATTGCCCTGCTTTACTTTTAGAAAAGCACCATGGGCACTTTCTGTTAGTATTGGCAGTAAAAAGACAGAAACGTGACTTCTGCAAAGTAACAGCAGTGCCCTGCTGCAACTAGTGCTCTTAACAATCAGGTAGTATTTAACAAAAATACCTATTCTCAGTATTCAGCAAAGCAATGCTTCACTGAAACAATAAGGATTCACCGCTAGTATCAGTGGCTTTGGCTTATACCACTAAAAGCTCTGAAATACTAAAGAGATTGGTCTGCATCATACTGACTTGAAAATTGGGTATAGAGGCAAGGACTAGGGAGTACGTATTTATGGGAAATATCTTACCTCCCACAGAATACATCCCTATCAGTGGTTACAGCATACATTGAGAGAGTGAGTGAAGAACATATCCCCCCCCCCATTATTCCCACAGCCCCAGCATGCACCTGCATAACTGAAGCTTAGGCAGACACCTCTGCAATGTAAGTAGCAAGAGAAGACAAATCACAAGCCTGGCAAGACAAGAGATGGAGACATAAATACTCAGGTATATGCATAAATATTGCAGGTGTCCATAGTTAGTAAAACAGAAGGCTCTGATAAGGACAAAATGATAAAGCACTACCTAAGGATAAATTTACTAGATCCAAACTTAATTGTCAGGTAAACAGATCCTTTTCCAGATGCTATGATGTCAGAGAGTGCCAGAAAGATGATACAGTTCAGAGGAGCCTTGACTACTTCATCAGTGAAGGAATTTGTTTTCCAATGACACTCAACATTTTCATCATTATTCAACAGTGGATCAAAAGATCAACCAAATATTCTTTTCTGCTAGCATATCATTTCATTCTTTAGTAGAAAACTGACTGTTCTGGCCATTTATATTATGAAGTCCAAATCTTAGCAACATATCCTGTGTTTGTGCTTGCTGTTTTGTGCTATTACCCCTTCAGATACATACCACATTTTACCTTTCACAGAATCACAGAACGGTTTGGGTTGGAAGGGACCTTAAAGATCATCTAGATCGAAAGAGCCTGCTACAGGCAGAGACACCATCTACAGACCAGATTGCTCAAAGCCCTGTCCAACCTGGCCTTGAGCAGTGCAAGGGATGGGGCAATATGCTAGTCTGTGAGAAAAAAAGTAAAATCCTAGGGTTTTTTTTAGATCCTACCTTCCCGGTTTACGAAGTTTTTCTCCAATTTGACTAGAGGTGTCTACAACTATGAGGTGGCAAATTGTAATAACACTGATATATTCCAGCAACTGTTCTGTCACAGTTGGGTAAGTTGCAGAAGTCTTTTTGACAAAGGGATCTGGGCTTTGTTGTTAGTTTTTTGTTCAGTTGGTTTGGTTTTTTTTAAAAAAAAGGCTTTTTCCAAAAATGAAGACTTTTCTTCCATTTAATGTTTGCAGCTTTTTCAACACTTCTATGAAAATTCTTGATAGTTTGCTGAAAACCTATTGTGAACTAGAGTATTAAATAATGAAGGTTCAACCTTAAGAAACAAGAAGAAAGGCAGTTAAAAGCTGTTCACAGCTCAGCATGTTCTCCACAGCTGATTTCCTAAAATAGAAAACCTTGGTTATAAATCCAGACTATTGAAGAAATGCCATTTCAACTTAGTTGAGGACTTATGCACAGGATTTCCTTCATTTCTGCAGGGTATTTCTTCCCTCAGGAAGAATTCCCTTCCATTAGCGAACAGTCACTGGTCTCAGGCAGGAAGACACCGTTCACCACTTGACTGGCCAAGCTGACAATGCACAAATTGCTATTTACTCAAGAGTCCTAGATTGAATGAAGCACATACTGCTATCAGATGTGTTTTTGCCTGGCCTCCATAGAAATTTTTGCATTTTCTCAGAAGCTGCTTGTTCTAAAAGAGGACAGTGAACTAAAGAAGTGTGAACTTGATCCAGAACTTATTTCAGTTCTGTAACAACTGTTGCTTAACACACCAACTCACCACCACTTGGTGATATGCCTGCATACATCCTGTTCTCATGGAACGCTTGACATTTGACATGACTTCATCTCTGCCTACTGCAGTGATGCAGCCTTTGCTTCACTAGCTGATGCAGTTTTTGATTCATAACAGCATACCTCTGATTTGGCAGACATGAGCACAGCAATACCTAGTAAGTCATGACAGAGCAATAACAGTGTGACCACCATCCGGCTGCTCAGACATGCTTTTCTAAGGCACAGCCCATAGCAGACCTATGACATTTGTATTGCATAGGGATACAGGCAGCATTTCAGGTTCATCAGCCAAGCCACACAAAAGCTGGCATGTACGGATCTTGATGGTATTCCAGTGAAAGAGGTTGTTTTACACTTCCTCCTCAATAACATGACCAGGACATGGACAGCAAAAATCCAGGGCTAGGAAGATGTCAGACAGAAATACCACAGGCAACCTATCAAAGGGCTCTGTGCAAGAAAGGCATTCCATGACAAGAGTATAATACACCAATAATTAGATTAGAATTTTCTGCTGACAATCTCCCTGAAAGGTAAAAGAGGTGAAAAGAAAAAGAAATGTGAAACTCTAGTCAAAGGAAATTAGGAAAACAAGCAAAAATGCAAATAAAGGCTGTGCAACATATCTAATTGTCACAAAACAATACTTCTATTCCATCTTTCTTCTCTTTTAATTGGCAGAATCTGAGGGAAATTATTATAATAATCTAAACTAATTTACATTCTGAAAAGAAATGTAAAGGAAAAGAAGGCAATCTTACAATGAGTAATGTAGCAGCAATCAGTGGAGACACTGTTCAGAGGTAACTATTCTAACTAATCTGTGGAGAACATTATTTAAAATTTTTCATCAATTTAATTTACGATTTTTCATTAAAACTGGTAACACTTTCATTTGGGAATACATAGGTTTAAAACAACATGACTAGACTGGGTCTAGCCTGCATGTTCGTTGGCCTACTAGTGAATTCACCAGATGCACATGATTCACTATACTGTCTGAGTTTAAAAGGGTAAAAGTGCTGTTTGGGCAAGGGCTTTATAGAGGAAGGCCCTGGGGCACCCCTCAGGCAGCACACACATGCTCTAACTCAGAAAGAAGCCCAAGATGAAAAGTCTTAGGCTCCTTTTAGAAGGGTAGTTTGACAGCAGCAACAAATAATTAGAGCACCAAACACTGAATCGGTAACTTCCTTTTCTCTTCCCAGATCTGCATGTAGATTCAGACTCATGTCACTTCCAGACAGGGGGGGATGCATAGAAAATAATTAGGCGTATATATATGCTGAACCACATGAACCTGATTTAGCTGTCTAAACAAGTAGTATCTCTAGCTTCTATACAGTCTGTGGAGAGAAGTAAACTCCTCTAAAAGACGTTGACAGCATCTATATTCAGTTCTTACTCTAACCTGATGCTTGTAGGAGTTTAACTTCTCCACAGACTGAGAATTTCAGCAGCTGGTTTAGCAACATCATTCATTACATACAAATCAGTTTAATACTACAGCATACAACTGTTATGGCCTCATCCAGAGACTTGTGGAAAATCACAAGGCTGTCGCTTCTGTTCTTAGTTGCACATACAGGTTTTCTCCATTATCTTCAGCTTCAGAAGCATTTCTAAGTATCTGCTGCCCTTTACAATCATCTTTCAAGAAATCAGTTTTCTTTTTCTGACTCAAAATTATTTTTTTTTGTTTCATACTGGCTCCTTAATCAAATGTATGCCCACATCACAGGAAGTAAAATATTGAGATTCATAATTAGACAATAATATTTATTCATAATATTTAGACAAAAGTTATTCATACGTGCACCCAGCAGGAACAGGAACATGCATCCTAATTAATACTTTAATTCCTGAGCCACTGACAACTAACCAATGAACTTTGAAGTAAGCCCTCTATAACTTCAAAACATCAGAAGTAACTGCAGAGGTCTTCTTCACCTAATACATGTATTTCCATAGCCTGGTCCAGTCCCACTGAGGTTTGGACTACATGCACTAGTGCTGAAATCAAGCAGTATTCAGAGGAAATGTAGGGAGAAGGGGACATTATGACATCTGGTACAACAGTAACATGGAGTCTACTACACTGAAGACATGGAAAAGGGCCAAAAGCAAGAAGATAACACCACATGAAGAGAGTTAAGTGTAAGAAGTGTAATGATGTGAATTATAAATCACAGTAGAGGCAGATAGAGGCAACTGACTGAAAAAGAAATCATGAAGGAGCACTGAAAATGTGTTAAAATGCAATTTGTTGAGCACCCTGCTCTCCACTGGAACTGACATTATCTGCCTGATCTAGAATGATTTATCTGCTGCAATTCTAATGCATACTGCATCCACAGTCAGAAGACACTTCCTGTGCAGAGCCTTCCCAAAACAGAAAAACACAGCAGTCACTCTGCAGAAACTTCTTCACACAGAAATCTTTCATCATGAACTCCCTTTGCGCATGGAAAAACCTTTCACAGTAAAAATCCATTCACAGTGAATGAGCAGAGTTACCAAAAGTTTTCAGAAAATTCCATTTGTAATTATCTGCATCATCTAAATCATTCCTTGTAGATGGCCACAGTGTAAATCCACTCAAAGCAACATAAAAACTGCAGTAATGATAGTTTTAAGAACAAACTTTGTTCAGCTATATCTTCATATTCCAGTCACTTCTTTACATGAAAAAGTTTCAGCAGACAGAAGCTATTTCTTTTGTATTGTGAAAACCTGCTCAAAAAGTTTTAATCTTCTCTGTACTGACAGATCTAAGTTTTCCATCCACAGCTGACTGTACCTATGCCATTTCTGACAGATGCTTGCCTATTCTACTCTCCCTATAATGGCAACTCCACAACTTTCCTAGGCCAATCACCCTAATGCTCTACTATCTTTATTATATAGGAAGTTTTCCAAATGTCCAATCTGAAACATCCTTGCTGTAATTTGTCCTATTCATTACAAACATGGAAATACTCTATTTTTTTAGATCATAATCAAATCCTTCCTCAGTCTCATTTTAAACAGCCTTCTTTCTTTTGCTGTATCCTTGGAGATTCTATATTCTAGATATGGCCCTCCTCACCAGTCTCCTCTGTCCTCATCCCAGTTTGTCCGCCTCTTGCTGGAAACAAGGACCCCAGAGACATGATCTCTCTCATCATAGCCAAAGGTTTGGTTGTAACTAGTGATTTATTTTTTTTTTTTTATTGCCCTAATAAGCACCCCACTGCACCCCAATAAACACACAGAAAGAAAACACAACTCTCAACTTCCAGTGCACGGGAGGTAAGAAGTGGCTGGCACTAAATACTGAAGTAGTGAGATTTTTCTCAAAAACACTTAAGACATACTTGCATGCCCTTTTAATCTGCTGTTTTAAGGGCTTCTTAAAACCCTTAAGGGCTTCTTAAAACCAAACCTTTCAAAATCCAGTCCTGATCTTTTAAATGAAGCACTTTTCAGCCAAAAAAAATTCATGTGTTTTGCTGAGCATCAACATTCATCACCACTTGGTGTGCTTATCCTGTGTTTGAAGAACACCCTGACAATCCTTTGGGATTTAAATAAATAAATAAATAAACCTAGTAGCAAACATGGTAGATATGAGTGCTATTTTATTTTAAGCTTTGGCTGTGATACAGCTTTGCTTCCACAACAAAGATAAAGGTAATTTCACCAGAGACTTCAGCCAGAGCCAAATCAGGCCAGGACAAGAACAAAAGTCCTCTCCCACAGCACATGCAGAAAGTGCATCAGGACAAGTCTCGCAGTGTCACCTGCCACTCAGATAAACAAAATCCACCACTGTGCCTATACATGTGCATAAAATGAGCAAGGAATTATATTTTGGCCTCAAGACCAGCTGGTACGGCATTCAGCTAAATGCTCTCAGCATTTACAGCGTGCCTGTACCCAATCTGAGCCACTAGATATGAACTCTGTTCTATGCTAAAACTGTGAACTACGCCTGTGCCTTCTCTGACAGGATGCCAAACAACCATGCTGACTCTTGAACAGCGCAGGCAATTGCCTGTTACTGCTCAGCCTGTGCCTGTCCATGCTACAGTCAGAAGGTCCATAAGGAAACAGAAGTCTGTGGGATATAGGAGTGACAGAAGGTTTGAAAGATTTGGTAATATATGCCTGAAAATAGAAAGGACAAGTTTGTAAGCATGTAAGCATGTGAAAATACCATTTTTCTGTTTCAATCAATTTGGCGTGACCCCAGATGGTCACCCAGGGAGATAATTCAACCTGGTGGACAAAGAACCTCAGCACTGAATACTGCCTCTTTGCCCAAAAAGTAGGAAGAAAGCAGCTCCTACTAGAAGGGGTAGGAAAGGACAGGGAGGAAGGGGCAGCTGCTCTGACAAGTCACTCACCCCCACCACCAGAAACTTGTCCCTGCAGCAGGGCACAAGGCTCAGCATTAGACACTGGCTGCCAGGGGAGTTTCAAGAAAGGGAAGAGGGAGTCTTAAAATCTATAATCAAACCTTATACTTCATGGGAAACAGAGAAAAATGATGCTTTGTTTTGAAATCAGTAATTCTTTGTTTTTCTTCTTACTCCCACTTCAGGAGTGTTATCTTATTCTTTCAAGCCAGCTGTTTTAACTCCAGAACTACCTGCGCTGTTCAGGGCTTCAGACAGCAAATCTTAGAAGCAGAAAACCATTGCTACTCTTAAGACTAAAACGAACTTCTGAATCTTTTCCCTTGATAATAATGCCTATGAAGCAAGCACAGTAAGTTTAGACTGCAGCATAGCTTATTCTGGTAAAGTCTCAGTGTTGCCTCCATGGATTACATACTGCTTAATGTTTCAATTTTTATGTTTTTTTCAGATGGGCAGTCTCAGCCAAGCCAAAGGCACTGTTTGTAAACAGAAAGCTCATTTCTACTTATGGTCTGCAAGTAGACACTCAGCAGCCCTGGAGTAAACTGTGAGCCAAGTTAGAAAGCCCTTATGTTCAATTAGTAGCTTTACTTTTCCTCTTGGATTTGTAACTGCAGAAATCAATTTAGCATGAGAATGAGCAGAAACCTGGGAGCTGTCAGAAGCATGGCTACACACTAAGCAGAACTCTCTTTGACAGAAACCATACAAAGAAAATACTGAATTCACTTCCCTGCCCTTGGCCCTCCCAGCCACCTCCACATGCCATGCTCCCAGGTCCTCTCTTCTCTCATTTCCAATTATTCCTCTTCACATATCGCTCTTGATGGACAGTACAATCAAACATGCTGCAGAAAGGGAACTAGGGAAACTAATCAGAGGAATGTACATCATTATCTACTTGTTCATGTCTCGTATATTTCTATTTAAAAAATTATCTGTTTTGTTAAGACGAGCTGGAATCTGAAGCAGGATTGACAGGTTCTGTTTCTAATGTTAACTACATGGGGATCTATTCCAATGGACACTGAGAGCTCACAGTCTACATGCCACAATAAAAAAAGAAAGAGCAGAAAAAAAAACCACAAAACAAATAAACATTTGTTTAAGCTTTTTGTATTGCTATTACTTTTTAAAAAAAATTTAAAATGCTACTTGGTTTTTGTTTAAATTATTGGTAAAGCAGTAATACCAGTATTTTGGGGAATCTTCAGGCATAAGTCTGAGAGGATCTTTCCTGCCTCAGACCAAACTAATAATGATTGGCTGCCTCAATAGTTTTACCAAGTTTCCAATCAAGCCACTTAGAGAAGCTATCATATTAGGCTTCAATGTTATAATTCTACAAGTATCTGAAATTACATTACATCTAAATGGAATAACCAATAAGACATGTCACTTTGCTCTGGCTCTTTTTGAGGATGACACTGATTTATGTTTCCAGAATTCCAATTACATCACTCAACCACAATTAACTAATGCAGTGGAATGAACTATAACATGCATATGGACAAATGCTCTGAAATGAAATTTCAGATTGTGGCTTTGTTCCACTGAACAATACTGGTAGGATCCTCAGTAGTTATCACTGAGTGGATGCTCTCCAGAACAGCCTGTGTATGCCAGGAATATTTAAAGTGTCGAGGACTGTCAAGGACATAACATCTACAAGCCTCTGAAGTGCTCGAGAGCACCTAAAAATAGGGCTCTTTGCCCCTTTCCTGCAGTTGTGCACTGCCTTCAGCTTTCTTTGCAGTCAGGGAATGCCCTAGAAATTCTTCCTAGGTGGACCTAAATATTTTTTAATTCCTTGGAAGCACGGCTGGTCAGAAACAATTCTTCTGAAGAGTTCTAATACGAAATTTTATTTTAGGGAAATGTAAATGGTTGAGGCCTTTTACTGGGCATCTTTCCTTCACAGGAAGTACACACAGGATTGTACTATCAGTAATACTGGTCCAACTAGATAACTTTGCCTACGTAAAAGACTATGGAAGAAATCACAATTCTGATGAGGAAACTAAAGTTCCAATGAATTTCCAGCATTAATTTTTTGACACAATTTCCCCCCCCCCCCCTTTTTTTTTAAGGAAGAGAGAGGAAGGGTTACTTTTTTTAAAAAGCAAAACAAAATAAACCCAAACACGAAGAAAACAAACAATCTAAAAATAAAATCTAATATAAAATTTTGACAGCAATAGAAAGTCTTACATTTTCATCAAAAATACCTACACACACTATTTCAGACAAGCCCTATTCCAGCTGCTCTGGAAATAAAGGCATGCTAAAAAAAGTCCGAAGTGCAATCCTTTACATACTATACTTCTTTAATGTACAAGATAACATCTCTTTGGTGGCTGAATTTAAAAAGTATTAAAACCTTCTTCTTACACCCAATTAATGGACTAATTCCTTTAGCTCACATAACAAAATGGGCTTTCTTGGACTCAGAAAGTTACCACTTGTAAGTTCAGGACAATTTAACCCTCTGAGATCAACAGTAGCACAGAAGCAGAGACTCCCAGAGTAACTTTCTGCCCTGCCACCCCAGGCTCACCAGCGCTACAAGCCCTGGTGCTTCCCTAAACACCACACCAACTATGCGTTCCATTGGAGCAAAGTACAAGATATTAAATCCTACTGGACCCAGTTGCAGAAGGACACCTGGAGCTAACAAGCCAAGCCAGACCCAAGCTGACATGACTCTACATGAGCTGCCAAGGCAATGCTTCCTGGATCTGTAGGTTCTTGAAAATCATTATAGCTGCAATGAAGAGCAGCACAGATGGATTCTCTGCCTGAGTAAATAACTCTGGCCTCCTGTCTGCTCCACAGAAGTCCATACTGCATTAGTAGTTCCAGCATAAAGCTATCCAAATGGTGAATGAGTTAGATGTGCATAATGGTCACTCAGCTGTCTCCCTTTACTCCTGTTCAGAGTGTTTCATTTCCCCTCTTGTGTAATGGAAAATCAACTATAGCACAGAATTACGTTAAATGCTGGTAGAAGCATTCATGAGCCATATAAAATGCATCTTGCTGTAAGACAGGGACAGTTTCCCAATGCAGCAAGCAATGTTATTCCTTTCAAAATATGTACTCATAAAGTAACAGGCCAGCTCACTGAACTTACCATTAAAACTGGATGTTTGGAACAGAAGCGCCTAAGGGTGTAAATGGCTGTATGCCAGCATATGCTAGCATGTGTGTGTGCGCACAAGCTCATGTGAACCTACCCATGCTCTGCAGCAAATGAATTTTCTCAAAAAATAGTTCATTATATGGTAAAATGAGCTATACTGACAATAACTAACCATGGCAACTGCCAAATACATAAAAAGAATATAAACACTCCTTTCAAAGCACAGTCTGCGCTTGAATCTGCCTTTTCAAAGCTTGTACGAAAACAGTGGGATGCAATAATACAAGTACAATTTGTGAAAATCTGCAAAACAGAAGGGAAGAGTCGAGTAAGTTTCTGAAGAAGCTGAATTACAGACTTTTCAGAATTAAAGTCAAAAGTATCATTCTGCAATCCTGCATGACACAGGCCACAGAAACTCACTCTGCAAGTACTGCTATGAGCCCACACCTGCTGCTGAAATACCATGGACTGTTTAAATACACTAGACAAAAAAAATTAATTCACCACAGGTCTCTTCCATTCTTTAAAAGCTGACAGCTCTAAGCCTCATTTTTAAACCCTGTGCAACTTCTCAGAACATTTGACAGGATACGTATGTTACCAGGTAGCTTATTAATACACATGAAAACCAAATCAGTCACAATATGACACTATCAACAAGCACAAGTAACATCTACTGCAACACATAACATGACAGTAAACCTTAATTTTACTGAGCATGAACTATAAAATGCACTATACAGCTATTTAAACATGCTCAAATATTTGCCTAAGATACTGTATCTGATTTAAAAAATCATAATTTTAACACCAAATTATCTATGTCCAAAAAAAATTTTCAGCCATCTATATAGTGTCCATACAAAACATGGTGAACAAAACATGGTGAACACATTTTCATAAACAATGATTTCCACTCCACATATGGGATCTTTTTTCATTACACGGAAAAATTTGCCAAGACAAAAGGAAGAATTTTGTGTAAAGTTTCATTACAGAGTTTGCTTTCCTGGCTAAGACTAAGAAAAATGACTAGCTGTCCCAGCTGTGTATGCATAATGCAGCATGTAGTAGCAAAAAAGAAAAATAAATTAATAAATGAATAAAGGAAGGGGCATGCCACCAAAGCTGATATCCTTGGCATGCACTCAACATACCTATAAAGCATGAAGCGACTACCTACTCTACCTCTTGGGGCTTGAGCATCTTTATGTACCTTCATTAGCTCACAGGTGCTTGAGAATGTAAACAATTAGCTTTTCTAATTCAGCACGAGCCCTGAGATGGGCAGGAACCTTTCTCTACTGAGATGGAGTCTGATGATCACATAAGCCACAAGGTACTCCTTGTTATTATTCTGAGAGTTCTAAAGGAAAACCAAGTCAGTTTTGACAAACTGCTGGCAATAATACCAAAAGCACTGCCATTATGCTCAAGACATTCAAGATGTCAACAGGTAGTAGACCAGATGCTATTCATATTACTTCTATTGAACTTATCTTTGATACTATTAGGAGCTCAGCAGAAAAAAAGGCTTCCCCTCACCAGCACCACCAGCACTATCATCATGACACCACTGCCACCAACTCAGAATGTTCAAAAGGCCTGTGGAAGGAATGATCCCCAGGGTATCAGCATACACCACACCTACAGGCTGCAGCTAAAATGTGAAGACCATTCATCCAGCTACAGATTATTCCCTGCTACTCTTGTTTTCTTGCAAGGCCTTCAGCCAAGGGCAGGGCATGGACTGTAGGAAGCTTAATTCCTGGCCACTCTCTTCCCCAACGGCTTTGCTGCCTCTCTTCATGTGCCCTGATGCACATCTACAATTACATGAACAAGACACAAGTACCTACCAAAAAGAATGGGTATCACTGCTATTCAGGCACCAGCAATATAGAATCATAGAATCATAGAATAGTTAGGGTTGGAAAGGACCTATATGGTACAGCTTCTTGGATACAGGCCTTTGCCTGCTCAGTAGTCATTGTCTTTCCTCAGACTTCCTCATGCTGGTACAAGCAAAGAGAACAAACAAATCTCTCTTCAAGTCTAAAGGTTTCAGCTAATCTTCTTCCTACATTTGTAGGAAAAGCCTTCTCAGGGAACAGAAGCATAGGCAGAAGGAACTTCATGAATCTTGTAAGTTTGCTTGCATAAGCGGAAATTTGTGGGAATAAAAATAGTAAGTGCAGATCTCCACAACTCCAAGGATAATTCACTTTACTTTGGGCATAAAGGCAATCCCCAAAACAGTGCTGGATAATGCATACTTGTTTATTTGGGGCAACATTTCTTATTAGCAAGAACAGAAAGTACTACTCAGTAGTACTCAGGTGAAAGCCTGAGAACAAGTAGCAAAAAGAATGAGTAAGGCCATTACTTCTCACACTGCCTAACACAATTATGCAACATCTGCTGGCAGAACATTGCCATGAGACTTTTGTCCACCTGCACTGCTCCATTCAGAAGATGAAACATGTTTCCTCCTCTATTTTGGTCTATATTAAAATGTTCTCATTAAAGTTAGTAGAGGTGTTAGCACTGGGAGCAGAATTGAAATCCAAATCACGTACCCAATTCTTGCTACTCACTATTTCGAAAAAGCATTTCCTGTTGTTCAGAATTGCTTCACTGTATAATAGCCTGTGCTAAAGGAAAATGGGAATCTCCTGCTGTTGCTAACATACACCAGAAAACTACCATAGAGAAAAGACATAAGAACCAAAACGAAAACTGTCTGGCAGTACACCTTTTTTGCATGCAGAGGTTAATGCTTTTAACTAAAATCTGCTTTCCTTAAATATCTTTATCACAAATCTCCCTCTGCTCACCTAAGCCATTACAGCTTTCCCAGTGACTGCTTTTCACCTTTCTGTTAACATTATTTAAATAAGTTATCTGATGTAAAGCACTGGAGTAAACCAGCAGTTCAGCATGAAAATGCAAATGCTGTAGTTATTGGAGCTAACAGAGCCAGCCTGGCTGCAAGCCTTTGCATGCACATTGGGATGACTTGCTCACTGAGGCTTGGGATAGCTCTGTCATGTCAGGTCCCAACATGCTATGCTCTCTCATTCTCAGAATTAAAGCTCAGGATGTTGGTATTTGGAGGGATAATATGCTGCCAGCAACTAATATGGTACCGAGAGGTGTGGGGAGCTGGGGTTTAAAACAAGGGCTCCAGTGGCATAGCATACCTGTAGTGAGGAAAATCACCCAATCCCATCTATAGTACACATACAGACATTATTCACCTTGATCCCACTGTCTGTATCTGGGCACTGGCTCTATACTGGATTCCAGTCTTTGAATTCTTTGTTTAAAGGAGAAAGGAAATGGCACCAACTGAAAAGCATACTGTCTTCAAAAACCATACCCAACCCCCACCCCCTCAAGGCTCATTTCAAGAGCTTCACAGAAGTACTAACTCAAATTAATTATTTCTTTCACACAGTGTAATGCCAGCACCAGCATCTCTCTCCTCTCACTTTGTCCAGTGGTTGCCCCAGATAAACAGGCCTTAGTTACAGTTCACAGACTCTGCCACACGCTTCCTTCCATCATAGTTTCATTTCTAATGAAGGCTTTGACGCTGGTAAAGTAAATGATAATCTGCTACTGAACTTCTAATTAAGCATACAGAGCTGATAGTGATAACCTTAGCATCTCTGCCTGACTTCTCATTTTAGAGGCCCTTGAGATTTCCATTTTAATTTCTAGCTTCTCCAACCACACAAGAATAATGAGATTGAAAATGCAAGTAATGCAATATGGCACACATCCTCAATGGTAACACAGTACTGAGGGCAAGCCATATGTGGCAGAAACAAACTCCTGTCAAAGGAGAAAGTTTGAGACAAAAGAACTTCAACTAGCAGAAACCCAGGCACATTTTTTGGTCTTGACCCACGTTAAAGTATCAGCAGACTTGCAATCATTGCATTCCTCTTTGAACAAAAGCCTTCTTTTCCATTAGAGAAGGTGGGTAAATTGAACCATTAATCTTCCTGTGCACAATTGTTCCATGTAAGATCTATACCAAACAATGTTCTATGTTTTTACTGAATTAGTTACTGAATTTTTACTGATTTGGATGTTCACAAATCTAATGTTATCCTACACCAGTACATTTTGTGAAGTCTTACCCTGTTAAATGTTCTGTAAATTTCTTCATTTCCTTCCTAGAGCAATTGGCCATGAAGTGCAACCTTGTTACTTGAAGGGATTGTATATTAAAGCACCACCCATGTGCTGTATTAAAAGTATATTGAGAAGCACAGGGTTTGGAGTCTCAACATATACAGAAAACAGGGTAGACCAGTAAAGTTTATGTGTTTTCCTCTACTAGATATGTTTCTATAAGTTCAAATCTTTTGGGTGCCCTGACAGCTCTAAGGAATCTTGAGTCATTGGACCTCACTACTTAGGTTTGCCTCAGAAATTCTAAATCTGATACGGGAAAGCTGTACTTGCAAAGTCAATTTGAACTTTAAAGTCCAAACCAGTCAGTATGTGCATACTGACCTCTATTTCAGCCCATGTGCATGGCTGAGCGGCTCGCTTTGCATAGTGTCCAAGATGCAAAGAAAGTTACAGCAACCCTAGACTAGCGCAACCCTAGACTAGCT
>JAOEHY010035042.1:0-61437 GCA_025447955.1 Psilopsiagon aurifrons | reverse complement strand
GTGGGTTTTTTTTTGTTTGTTTGTTGGGGTTTTTTTGGTTTTTTTTTTTTTGGGGGGGGGTGGTGTTTTTGGTTTTTTGGTTGTTTTTTTCTTTTTATCCCCTCCTTTCAGAGGGGTATTGTAATCACATAAACAATGCTCAATGTGTTCAATGTCCCATATCGTCACACCATGGAGAACTGCAACAAAACAAAAAATCATAAAATATCCCCAACCAGCGATCTGTCAGAAAATATTGCCATAAAATCACTTGCATATAATTATTTTTCTATATTTATAAAAGCTCGTTTCTCAGCTTTCTGAGAAGCTGTACACAGTCAGGCAGCGGTCAACTTGCCATCAAGAGCAAGTATGGTCCTTAGCCTATCCATTTGCCACCACTGTTGCCTCCACACACACCACTAATGGCAACTAGGACTTCTCTCTGGCTTCCAGCATGTCTTCTCCAAGTTCTGACTTCTGTTCCTACCAAATACCTTTTAGTTACTCCACTTTTATTCAAAACAAAGGCATGTTACAGAACATATTCCTGGCTGATCACTTTGGCTGTACACAGCACCAGGAGGCAATCCCAGACACCTTCCTATTAACAGTTAATAATGACCCATTCCTTGTCCTACTGTATCTCCAGGAAAAGTGCTAATGAGCTGTGCTCATTACTGTACTCCTTTGGATATGTTCAGCATGGACATTGCTTGAAGTGTTCTGTTTAGTGGCCCAATCACTTAGAGGCACATGTTTTTTTTTGAGGGGAAGGGTGGTTAATTTTCAGGGATGGACAGACACCCAAGTTCAGGAGTACAGTCTCTGGTATATAAAGGTTGAGAATTATTAATGTTTAAGATTAAATAAATCACTTGTGTAACTTTAAAGAGCTCACCTTAAAAGTCAATGAGTAATTACAGGACTACAAGACAATTATTACAAGAATATTAGAGAAGGACTTTTTACAAGGGCATGTAGCAATAGAACAAGGGGTAATGGCTTTAAACTGAAGGAGTGGAGATTTAGATTAGATATTAGGAAGAAGTTCTTTACTGCAAAGGTAGTGAGCCACTGGAACAGGCTGCCCAGAGAAGCTGTGACTGCCCCATCCCTGTAATTGTTGAAGGCCAGGTTGATGGGGGCTTTGAGTAACCTTGTCTAGTGGAAGGTGTCCCTGCCTGTAGTGGGGGGCAGAGCTGAATAATCTTTAAGGTCCCTTCCAATCCAATTATTCTATGATTCTATCAATTATATACCATTTTGAAAAACAGGTTCCTAAACTTAAGGGACAGAATTATAAGCACTTTCTTTGGTAGAAGTTCACTTTCAAAATATTATAACATCTTCTTTCAATTTTCTTTTTTAAAATGTTGTATATTTTGACAACAATGACAGTTTTTGAAGATGTGAGCTTTTACCATATCAGAGAATAGCTGTCTACAGCAGAAGTTTCCAATGACAAGATAGTCATTCATACAATATAACCTTCACTTTCATTTCATCAGAAAAGTTATATCCAGCCATAATCTGAAGCCAAACATCCATAAATTGGAATCACAAGTGACATGTTACATAAACAAGCTGTCTGCAAGCAAAATATGAGGAACTTGAACTTCATGCAACAAATAGCACGTATCTCTGAAGTGGGAAGTTGTGCAACCTGTACCCAGATGGAGCTCCTTACTCCCTTATACCCTGCTGTATAATATGATTAACTTACAGAAATACAGTTAAAAAAATAAAGTAAATCAGACCACCTTTTTAAGGCCAAATATTAGGGCAACTGGGCCATAGATCTGATCTTCCTCCACATTCACACAAAACAAAGCAGGTAACTGGCACTGAAGTTCAGTTACTGACTAAACTGAGCTCCAGTCAAGTAGTCACAGATTGCTTTTGCAGACTGACTTGCACATAATTAATTTGCTCTATCCAGAGATGTGGCACAAAGCATATGGTACCCAGTATTGGACAGTGTCATATTCTCAAATGAGTAGTAGCACAGAAAACAGAGCTAGGCAAGGGGACAGAGGTAGAAGAACATAATAAATGACAAAATGAGTAGAGATTGACTTATCAACATGAACAAAAAGTTCCCAGTTTCTCATTTTCCATCAAAACACCAGTTCATTGCCAGTGACAGGAACTAGTTCTGTCCTGCAGAAAGGTGTTGGCTGTCTAGTTCAATTTTACTCTGTAATTTTTGGCAAATCTGATTGACTTTCTTGAACTAAAAAACTGCCCCATAACCATTACTGCTTATAAATATACTCTTGGCTGGGGCATTGCTTATTTTTTCTTATAATAGCTGCAGTTAGAGAACTGTGGGGGTAAAAATACTTGGTAAGGGCACATGATGTGTTAGTAACAGCACACAGGCCTGACTATGCTAAAAAAGTCATTTAAACACAAAAGGAATAAAATTTCATGCGCAAACATATCACGTTTTGGCAACATACATGAACTCTAATTATGCAAATCTATGCCCCCAAAGTTTTAAAACATTAGAAATTTTAGCATTCCTTGTAAATGCAAATTGCTCCAGAATGAAAACTTACTTCTTTTCTCATTTTGCTTTTTTCTCTGAAACAGTTGCCCACATCCCGCTTTTTGTTATGTTTTGAGGGATCTGTCTGCCAACAGACTGCAACTTCAGAGCAAACTATGTCAACAATAAGCATCCCATCCATATATATAACCCTGCAAACCAACACCACGCCCCTATTTCAAACTGCTCTCAGGCAAGAAAAAAAAAGACAAAACAACAAACCTCTCAAACCCCCCATTTTCCATAAGTCTTATTTTCCCAGAAAGCAGGCTTACAATACCAGAACTGCTCACAAAGCCACTGCAGAGATACCTGACACCTCCAACATAAATATGTTTAATGTCCACAGCCGGTGACATTACAGAGACTGGTAGGTCTTGAACTCATACAGTTAGGAATACAGGGCTTGCATGAACCAGGTATTGGAATTACTACCTGAAATCCATCACAAAGTTGTACATATTCAGCATACCTTAGATTGCAAAGGTATGTATATCATTAATTATTTTTTAGTGTGCGTAAAAAGCTACAGAACTTGAATATAGAACTGAGTGTTCTACATTCCAGGTATAGAGTGGAAGTCGCTAGTCTCTAGAAGACCTGATTTTTAAATCAGCTGGGAGAAGTAAAGTGTCTGCCAACAGACAGCATAGCCAGTTCCCTTACCAATAGTTTTCTCAGGCAAACTAAGTTGAAACCTAATACTCACTTCTTCATAGAGCTTGTTAAATGACAATGTATTTCTTTCTTGCATGTTAAAACTCCTATAAACTCTAGATTCAGTTCCTGTTCATCTTGCCAGTACACCATCATTCAGCCATTTGTGTTTACAATATAAATCAAAAATGTTACTTTTGTTGAAACAAAGAGGTCCATTGATTCGATCAATTTTCTCCATTCCAATCCTTCTTAATTTTAAGTGTATAAACTCTCTAAAAATTACAGGAATACAGGAATATAGCTATTTTGAAACTTTGGGTACCTATAGTCAAATCTAATTTGATTTCTGTCACAGATGATTTCTTATATTCATGTAGGGCTTTTTGTATTAAATTTGTCCATAACTGAATACTGCACTTCGAAATTTCATAATATATGCTTACCTCCTTAATATCAAGTCTCTAGTCTGCATTATATTGATATTTCAAAGGTGCAGCTGTCCTTTTATAACACCCGAATTTCATAATCTATGGTGAATATTATGAATGAACTATCTAAACCTTTTTGTTTTGGTCACAAATTTGAAGAAGTAAATATGAATAAAATGAAGTCACAGAAGTAGTTCTGCAGACAAATCAGCAAACTGCTGCATACCTGGCTGTGCACTAAAACATTTTCATCAACTGTTATCAAATGTTCTTTATGTGCATTTCAGTATTTATACTTGCAATACTTAAGAAAACTAAAAAGCTCCAGCATTTTTAGCCATCTTCCACACAGCTTTCAAGTTCGCACTTTTTCTCATCTACTCTATTTCCAAGAGGCACTGACTTTTCAGAACAACTTCTTAGACTTTTGTAAAAAGTCAAAGTTTGATTAGTAGAACACCCCAGAGAAAAACATTTACCATTTGACCACTACTTTTAAAAAGTAACAGTGCTACTGAAATATCCCATTTTCACTTTCAACTATCTACATACGTTTAGGTTCCTATCCGAAAACTCTGTTCTTTTCTCAAGAAGTTTTGGAACAAGTAGAGCATACACAATATCACTTAAATGGTACATAACTGATTTGATAAAAGAAAGTAATTGCCATTTGTCAGCTATGTGACACATTAAACTTCATGGAGAAATTATAAAATGAGAAAAAGAGAAAGAGATTTATTACTAATCACTGTACCGCTTCAACACTGCGTAAACTTTGCTTGCAATGTTTCTGTCAGTTTTGACAACAACTAAACATGCTTATATTTAATTTTTTATCAAAGCTGTCTTCAGTGTCTTTCATACTGCTTTACTGCACTCACCAATCTAGGATAAAGCAACTAAAGGGTGAAGGATTAATAACAGTAAAATAGGAACCTATTTCATCACTCTTATAAAAGAGTGAACTGAGAGAAGGAGAAATATCAGCCAGCATTCTTTCAACATAAAATAACCCAACTGTATTACACATGGCTACTTCATGAAAAATTAAGAAGAGCACAAGAAAACATGATATAGCCTCAGTTATGTATAGTTTAGAGGACCTCTGAAGCATAAGAATTAAACACAATTCAAATGTGCCAAAATGATTCACCCAACATGAAATTCAGTGGTACTGAATTAAGAGTAGAGATGCCAATACATGTTTCTTACATGTCTACTCTTCTCCAAACGTACAGTACCAAATGTATTACCAAATATACTTAATATTCAAAACTGCCAAGCATTCAAAAATGCATTTCTAATATTTATTTTACTAATACCAAAACCCAGACAAGTAAATCTTCATAATGGTTCACTGATTCTAGACCCAGCTCCATGCAAGTCCTTTTAGTAAGCATCAAACCAGATGCTTATGTTAAGCATTTGCATGCTATATCAACCACTTCTTTCAGCTGAAAATTGTTCAATTGAAAAGTTATATATGTTTATATAAGTGGAAATTAAGATGATGGAGATTTTTACAATGTTACAGGAATGAATAAGGAATTAGTATTGCAGGCAATATTTACTCCCAAAATACTTTCAGCTAGCAGCAGAACCTAGCATTAGTGCAGGCAAGAAAGAGCAACAGAAGTTAAAATATTCCCTGCTTACTGGCACTAATTCTTTTTCTAATAACTGGAAAGTAGATAAGCTTTCTAAAACATTAACACATTTAAAAATATATCAGCAGTAGTCAGCATGATCTCCATTAAAAAAATGCTACAGTATCACAATATTGAGCAAACATAGCCTCAATAGCAGTGCTCTCAGTATAAAAAGAATTTTCACTTGTCAGACACTTCATAAAACCAACTTACAGGCTTCCCCATAAGTTGGTTATTACTAGAGAATTGTTGGCCTGCAGGAAAATTGTTGTGCTACTTCACAGTTCTTGTTTTGAAAACTTTCATCCATGGTCTATATTTTTATAAACATAGAATAGCCAGAACTGTACTCACTTTACAATTTCACTTCAATTGCATTACAGATAGAGAGGCAGTTTGTCAAAGGACACTTTGCCACTAAACCAGCAAATATGAGAGGGTAAGATAGATGTGTGCAGCATTAATCTTTCTAACCCCCGAAATATCACGCTTAAAATCTTACAAAAATGATTTCACTGCAGTGCTCCCTCTCATTCACTCAGGGACTTCTCACAATACTAGTCAGAAATCTGCTCCTGTTAGGTTCCTAGCTGAGAAAAATATTTTACCTAAAACATTAGTAAAGAAGACAATACTCTGTTTAGCTGTCTATCAGTCTACTTAGAACAAGGGCTACATACACACTAGAGAGTGATATTTCAACAGAAACAACCAAGAAATTCCAAACACCCAGAAGTGAAAGCTCTTCATGCTTGAAATTGTGAAAGTTGTACTGAAATTTGAAATAAAACTTATTTCCCAGTTCAATATCATTGTTATGGATTAATTTACCTGAGGAATTGTTAAATTTCATTTAAGGAATTTAGAGCATTCATTCCTTGTGTTGCATTCAAGAACTAATGATAATAGAAGTCTTTAAGTGATCGCAGTTTTCTTACTTTTACTATCTATAGACAATGTAAACTTTGATTAACTTTTCTAAAGCAGTTTTTCACATTCTGTTCAGAAGAGTCTCATTTCTTTGCATTGCTACTTTGCACTAGTGTATGAAGCTTCTAACTCAATAAAATTCCAGGATTAAAATCTAACTAGTTGCATTCAAAACGGACAAAGTTAATAGGTTTTCTGAATCAAAGTGAAGCTTAAGGAAAAGATGGCAAAACAGTAAAACTTGCAGTATTTCAGAAATAATATCGTTTCAAAGTAATATATTAATAAGAGCCAATGAACAGTTCACAGTCTCTTCCCCTTGACATGAATTCCAATATTCACGCAAAGTGAAACCAAAGCCACTTGTACACATCTAACCCAGCTAACTAACAAGCAGTACTTCAAAGCAGTCCAGCAGGTAGACTTTCCACTTTTTTCCTTCCCTTATACGGACTACAGCACATCACAAAATTCAATTTAAAGCAAAACCAGTTGGGCCTTACCTCTGTCACTGAAGTCATCCACCAGAATGATTTCTGCTATCAAGCTGTCTGGAGTGCGGTTGATAATGCTGTGTATTGTTCGCAGAAGTGAAGTCCAGCCTTCATTATGAAACGGGATAATTATGCTAGTATTTGGTAGCTTTTCCAAGTACACCTTGTGCTTACAGCTGGAGAGACAAGAAAATAATTGTATAAGCATACTGAAAATTCTCAGTTGGCATATACTGTGGGCCATTCAACCATCACGGTTTCTGGCATGAAATCCAGCAATTTAATCAAGAGGTACTTTCACATAATAATAACTAGTTCATTTAAAATATTTATATTGCTTATGATATGCAATACATCTGAACAATGACAAAATTAAATGGAATGAACAAAAATAGCAAATAACTGGTTTGAATTAGATTCTTTTCCTTCCCTGAAAACTTTTTCTTGCAAAATGACAGAGGACACATCTATGACATTACTTCCAGAAAACAAAACCTCTTATCAGAAAGAATTCTGAAACATAATATGAAAGAAAAGAAAATCTGAACTGATTTCTTTTTTGTCCATAGCATAAAAAAAGAATTGTAAAAAAAGTCTACTACAAGAGACAAACTGTAGACAACAATTCAGTATTATCCTGGGTGATGCATGCTTATAGCATGTGAAAGAACAACATCCACAAATACAACTCCAACTTTACAGCTAGGTATCCAAAATAATTGCTGCTATTAAATATGGAGATAAACCAACACACGATTTTCAAAATGCAGGCTGATACAAACAAGAAAATGTAAACAACCTTACATTTTTCAAAGGAAAGCACTGTGCCTTCAGCATTTTAATGGAATGGCATCTATGTAATATCAATGCTTAACCTTACCCCTTTCAATATTGAGTTGTTTACATATTTGTGCAAAACAACCCATTTTTAAAAATAAATAATGGCCTTGCAATTCAATTTCTCCTGATAGATGAGAATATTTCAAAACTAATGTTCAGGTTAATGGAGCTGATAGGATTTCATCTTTCATGTTTTGTTGAAAAAGTGGGGGAAAGGGACACATTCCTTTGTTGCTAATACGGTGTGGCATTTTCAGCTCTGGGGACAAAGTAACTGAATGATTTCTCATTCTGTACTCAGATAAAGGTATTCCTACAGCAGAAATGTCAGCCTTGTGACAAACACACAAAAACAGCAAAAAAAAAAAAAAGGGGTGATGGTGTAAAAGTTAGACCTGCAACTTCTGGGTTTAAAAAAGGGTAAGTATCTTTGCTGCTTTTCAAAAAGAATAACTATGCATAGCAATTACTGCTGTAGGTCAGAATGTTGATTTATACATATTTGCAGCTTAATTTGCATTTCCACTTGTCCTGATCTTGGCTGGGATACACTTCACTCTTTTTCCCAGTAGCTGGTACAGTGCTGTGTTTTGGCTTTACTCTAAGAATAATGTCAATAACACATCAATGGTTCAGTTGTTGCTACGTAGCAATTATCCTCATCAAGGACTTTTCACTCTCACATGCTCTGCCAGTGAGGAGGGGCCCAAGAAAGCCAGGAGGAAGCAGAGACGGGATACCTGACCCAAACTAGCCAAAGGGGTATTCCATACCACAGCACATTATGCTGTGCATAGAAACTGGAGGAAGTTATCAAAAAAGGACTGATCATTGCTTGGGTCAAGCTGGGTATCAGTCAGCAGGTGGTGAGCAATTGTACTATACAACACTTGCTTTTCTTGGGTTTATTCCTCTTTCTACTTTTCATTACAATTATTAATAACAATAGTAGTATATTTTACTTTGGTTTGTTTCAATTATTAAACTGTTCTTAACCCATGGATTTACCTGTTTTCAGATTCTCCCCATCCTACCAGGGACTGGGGTAGGGGGAAAGTAAGCAAGCAGCTGCATGTTACTTAGCTGCTGGTTGGGGTTAAATTACAACACACTTTATAAACGTCACTTAAAAATCAATATTTACTAGTCTATTGTACAGCTACCACATTGATGAAGTGTTCCAAAGATATAAGAAAATGCTCACAACTATTACAGTTGTATTTGAAAAATATAAGCTGTTTTTTAGTTGTGAATAAGTGACGACAATTTTGGATGTTTTCTTAAAAATTTAGATTTAAATTTGTAATTCAGACATTTCTTCCTAAGACGGGGCAACAACAAATTTAATGACAAGCTATTTGAAAAATAATACTTTTTGAAGCTTTTTAATAAGGAATTAGCTGGTAGAACAGATATGCCTCCTGGAAAATGGACAGTCACTTTTCAAGAATGAGAAGTTCTGGAGAAAACAGTATTCATTACCTAGTGAAGGAAAAGTCTAAGTATATATTCTAACATTTTGGGAAGGGGACAAAAAAAAAGAAAGAAATCTGGTGCAGCAACAGAATAAAGTAAAAATTCTTTTTCTTATCTGCAGGAAAAAAGAAGGCTGTCAAATTAAGAAAGTCACCTAACAAACCCACCAGTTACTGTTGGCAGCTGTTTGCCAACAGTGATGCTTCCTGGACTAGAACAAGTACAACTAGTGTATGTGCACTTATTATGCTATTCTTCAAAGTACAGTTTTTTTCCTCTAGCATTTGTAACTCCCAGCGTGATTTTTAAATTGAAAAAGTTCTCCACCCCATAAAACCCTAATATAACACACAAAACCCCAAAACACTACAAAAAAACAAGCAAAAGAATGCCACACTTCAGACTACAACTTTCAATGGGTAAGGGTAAAAAATAGTAACACCCAGAACATGCAAATACATCAGAATGTTGTTTATTTCTAAACAACATACCTTTTGAAAAAGATTGTATTGAAGTTTGTGTATTTGCATGATCAATATTGTAACCTCAAATGTATATGGATAGGATGAGAAGCAGCAGCAACATTGATGAACTTGGCTTTAAACTAATTAATTCTTCCTACAGAATAGATCTTTCTACTAAATCCAGAAGAAAGGCACACTTATAAGCCAGAAAACAAAAACTCCTCGCATTTTCTTAAGAACCTCCACCATCCCAGTTTGACCTTTAATCCTCATGTTATTTACTTTTACTTTGTTAGTGACTGCAAAGGTACCTGGCTATGTGAACAGATTTCTAGTAAGAGCCACAAGCCATCAAAATGCTTTATCCTACTTTTTTCAAATAAGCTGGTCAGATTCTCAAGTTAATCGAAATGGAAACTTGAATTTCATCATCTTCTATTGTCAAGACAGTCTGTTAGGTTTCATAGTGGTGCCCTACTTGCCTTTCTTCAGCAAGTTAAACTTTTAGCCTCCTGGCCTCTGACACGAGATTTCTAACTTAACAGAAGATCACTATGTTTCAGAAGATATGATACAGAAATCCATTTTAACTGAAGTTCTTTTCAGCATTATCTAAAGCAGGGTATAGCTGGATCTGTGCTGTGATGGGCTGCAGGACAGATCTGATAGATAGCTGTAATGTTCAGAAAAGGCCCATGAATTGTAATAAGGACACTGAGATCCACTGCTGAAAATTTGATTTCGCAAGAGAATGATCGTATATGCGTGTAGCATTTGTTCAAAATCCATCAGTGTGGTTCTTCATACTCTGCATAATAGAAGTGATGCCAGATACCCTGGCCGCAACAAGACTGCTTGGAAGCAGAGTAGTATTGCTTCTTATAAGCCATTGCTATCTTCAATTCTTTGTGCATGAAAAAAACTAGTTATCATCTCACTAGGTCAGAGTGCAGTCCATAGTCATAAACTATTATTACATTTAAATGTATTCATGTGTCTATAACACAGAATAAACCAGTCTAGGTAGATGAATGATTCATATATTAAGCAAAAAAGTTTTTTATATGGAACAGTAATTAACAAACCAATAGATCTTGACACAAATAGAATTATCTTATCTAATACTTCAATTCACCTGTGTTTAGTGATGATAATGAGATTTAAAACCAAGAAGTATCAGCAGGTTATTAGACAAGCTACTAGAAAGATACTTTCACCATTAACTGCAACAATTTTGCCTCAGCATCAAAAATTTTTAGAAGTGTTTTTTCAACACTTATAAAAAACTCTGTGGAGTATATTTAGAGAAGTGCTGACAAAGTTTGATCATAGCTTCAAACTAATCTTGCTTTATTTTTCACACTCATTTCAAGGTTCCAACATACCTCCTTAATGAATATCTTATTTTTCAGCCACCATAAAGAAGTCACAATTTCAAGACTACATGCTTTTTGCTGTCACCAAAATAATTCTAACATAACAATGTTTTAAACATTCCCAAGCAAAATACAGACTCTGATTTTGATATGTCTCCTCTCTAAAATTAATCCAGTTAATAGCTTAAACACCCTGTGGAAAGAACGTTTTAAAACTGAGATTCTTGATTCTCCAAAGAAATGAGAAATAATTATACAAGAGACTTTCATATTTCCTGAAGAATGCAATCTTACCGAAATTTATTAAAACAAAATAAAAAGAAAGATTTACTGTAGAAAGAAAATATGCTATGCACAAGGTTTAACAGTACCATCAAATTTTAATAGTTTTTAATATGAGCACTAATATTCATTAGGGTTGGTTTTTGGTTTTTTTTTTAATTATGGCTTATGTTAAGTGAAACTGAACTGGCTTCCTACAAACTTCAAATACACCTCAGCAAAGTATTTTTATTTTCCAAAGACTCACAATTTACCATTTACTTCAAAATTGCACCTTCCAAATATCTGAATCAACAAATCTTGAGGGGGTAAGGCAACAAGGAAACAACAGTATGTATCTAGGACTCATGGCAGGATACTATTCAAGGGGGAAGAACAACCCAACAACCAAAACTAGAAAAGTACTAATAAAACCTTAATAGCATACTACAGATTGACCTTACTAAAGCATTACAGATGCTTTCCTAAAGATGCATCTTTTTTTGCAATTAATGTATTGGTCAGAGCAATCCCAGGCACAGCTACAGGTTGGGCAGGAAGAGATTCAGAGCAGCCCTGTGGAGAAGGACTTGGGGGTGTTGGTCGATGGAAAAATGAACATGACCTGGCAGTGTGTGCCAACCGTATCCTGGGCTGCATCCCAAGAAGCGTGACCAGCAGGTCAAGGGAGATGATCCTGCCCCTCTACTCTGCTCTTGTGACATCTCACCTGGAGTATTGTGTGCAGTTCTGGTGTCCTCAACATGAAAAGGGCTTAGAACTTTTGGAACAAGTCCAAAGGAGAACCAAGAGAATGATCAGGGGACTGGAGCACCTCCCGTATGAAGATAGGATGAGAAAGTTGTGGCTGCTCAGCCTGGAGAAGAGAAGGCTGTGTGGAGACCTCATAGCAGCCTTCCAGTATCTGAAGGGGGACTATAGGGATGCTGGGGAGGGACTCTTTGTTAGGGACTGTAGTGAGAGGGCAAGGGGAAACCTGGTTCAAACTTAAACAGGGGAAGTCTAGATTGGATATGAGGTAGAAATTCTTTACTGTAAGGGTGGGGGGGCACTGGAATGGGTTGCCCAGGGAAGTTGTGAATGCTCCATATTGGCGGTGTTCATAGCCAGGTTGGACATAGCCTTGGGTGACATGGTTTAGTGGGAGGTGTCCGTGCCCATGGCAGGGGGGTTGGAACTAGATGATATTAATGTCCTTTCCAACCCTAACTATTCTATGATTCTATAATTCTATTTAAGTGCAGCATACCACCACTTATTTGTGGAACAATGCTGAATAAGAGGTTCAATAGCTAAGGTGAAGAGAATGACAATTTTTTGGCGCAAATGTTTATAGATTTCTTCAAACTTATTCAATAAATTCTTAAATATTAGAATAATTTCTGTTTTAAGTCTGAAAATTATATACAAATGTCTTGGTAGGAACACCTAGGAAGAAAATAATCATGATAAGCAATTGTCATCCTGCTAGGTAAGCAGCTCACAACTGTATTTTCTGACTGAACTTACTGCATTAGCATTCAGAAGAAAGGGAGTTTAGAAGAGAACATGCAAAGGGCATTATGGACTTCCCTCACACAAATACTCAGAATTATGAAATAACATTAGCAATTTTGACTTTGCCAGAAAAATATTTTAGACACAAACCCTTGTTATGTAAGTGCAAAAAAAAAACTGGCACCAAATGGTGAATTTTCTGATGATCCACATACAATGATGCTTTCAAGATTATTATCCTGAAAGCAAAGTTATGAACTTTGACTTATGCTTTCAAATACTGCTATCCTTGATAGATCGTGTCTTTCTTTCCATGATATTTCATACCTCATTATTTTCTGATATTTCTTATCAGAGAATAAAATTACATCCCTAAATTAAAGAGTTTCAGATAAGATTGTTTTAAAAACAAGCAACCTCTACCAGGGCATGAGCTCTTTTCAAATTATTTTTAAAAGCAATAAGTACCTCTTTACTATCTCTGGACAAAGAATCTCCCTCTTTCACTTCCATTATTAGATATATTACTAAGCGCTAATCATATGTATGATTCAAGTACATCATTTTGAAAAAAAAAATGAACTCTAAAAGCTTCACAATACTTTTCATTTATACACCTATCACAGAGTTGCCAGGAAATGATGAGTATGAAATCAAAGTTCTTTACTAAAAGTTAAGGTGGAATTTATTTGTAAATAATCTGTATAGTGAAATATGTTATATATATAATTTACAAAGTGGAACTTTTCACTGGTTTGTATTTGGCATGGTGCTTCTAAAGCTTATCACTGCTGAACATTTGCACCCCAGAGTTCAAGGCTTTTTCAGAAAAACAATACACTCTTACACTTGCTCTTAAAACACTTAATATTGGTTTAGTTATTCATTTGAGATATAAAATTCTGCTAATGGGTTGAAATAAGAATGAAACCTGAGTTTCTGAATAAAACAATTTTAGAGACAATTTCAAAGTTGCAGGTAGACTTTCAGAAGGTTAAGGGAATAGGAAGAGGTATCTTTATTCCTGAAAAACTAACCTGCCTTAGGCGCTAAAACAAATGATTGTCACAGAAACATCTGGAAGCTATTTGCAGCAAGCACTAATAAAATACAACTTGAAAAGAGGATCAATCATAAAAAGAGAAGTAGTGAAAGGAGTTACAATTACACTTTGTTATTCACTACTGAAATTCCTAAGATAATTATGATTTCATTTGTAGGTTAGCTTACTCTATTGGGCAGAAATAAAGAAACAGCATCCTTTTACTTCAAGGTATAGGGATAGTTCTGCTTAATTCCCTGATGAGCTTACAAGTAGGAAGAAAAAAAGAAGTCCAAAACTATCATAACAGCTTAAGATGCAGAACTGCAAAATTCTCCATCTTTACAGCTTCTCTGTTAGTAGAAACATGCAGAAATCCACTACCTCTGAAGAAGAGCAAACGAAAGAAAATGGGCTTCTAAAATGATGAAAAAGCAGAACAGGGCTGGCACCATTTCAGCCACTTTACAGCAAAAGCCGATTCATAAAAGCAGCAATGTGTTTGACCCTGTGGATGTAACAACATTTTAGGCACATTAAGGGATGGCAATAGCAATGCCTTGGCCAGTTACCAGGCTCTGTGCCTTCTAATCACAATAGCCTTGTGAAACACCCTTTCTGATAGAAAAATAGCATAGGAGGAGTTAAATATCTTGCAGGTATCCCTCTGCTGCATTTAGGAAGCAAGGTAGCAGCCTACTACTGCAGTTACTTGATCACAAAAGCAGCCCACCTCCAATTTCCTCCTCTTTCAGAAAGTGCCAAAGAGTAAAACAGAAGGAGATTTTCAAGCTTCCACCCCCTCTTCTCACTGCACCACCCCACACATCCCCCCCACCCCGGCTTTGTCAGGACATGCTTTCCTAGCTGAGCAGCTTTTTCAGATCTGACCTTTTCTATCCTTCATTAAAGCAACTACAGCACCCACTGGGTTCCCAGTGGGAAACTACTACTGACAAGCCCTCTAAAAACTACCAAGACAAAACATTTTCCAGTGAAGATTTGCATAGCATGTGTCTTATCATGTCAAAATACTCAATTCACAGCAACAAGCTTCAGTTGCACCTTGTTTCTATTCCAATCTAGCTTTGTCAACAAAGCCCAGTGAAGTAGTGGTAACTAGTAATTTCTGATGCCATTTGACAAGGCTGTAAAATTAGCTTGGGTGTGAGGTGACGGAGAGGAAAATAATCTTTACTTTCACAGTGGCTCACAGCTGGGAAGCAAGCAGGCATTACCGGGTGTGCACCTCAATAAATGTTACAAAACTTTTCCCTCCTAGAACAAATAATCCTTCTCCAGATTTTGTATTGCTATTTTCATGAGAATTAAAAAAAAAAAAAAAAAAAAAAAAAAAAAAAGGAAGATTCTACAGAGTAGTGTCTTTGTTTCCACTGGGACAGAGTCAATTCTCTTCCTAATAGCTGGTAGTTTTTTCTAAGTAATGCTTACCTGATCAAGGACTTTTCAGTCTCTCATGCTCCGCCAGTGAGGAGGAGCACAGGAAGCCAGGAAGAAGCAGAGACAGGACACCTGACCCAAACTAGCCAAAGGGGTATTCCATACCACAGCACATCATGCCCAGCATATAAACTGGGAGGAGTTATCCAGAAGGCCCAGATCACTGCTCTGGTCGTGCTGGGTATCAGTCAGCCGGTGGTGAGCAATTGTACTATACATCACTTGTGTTTCTTGAGATTTGTTCCTCTCTCTTTGTTGTTTCCCTTTTCCTTACAATTATTATTTACTCTATGCTATTTTATTTCAATTATGAAATTGCTTTTATCTTAAACCCACAGGTTTTTGTTTTATTTTTCTCCTCAGGGAGACTGGAGGGTGAGCAAACAGCTGCGTGACAGTTGCCAGCTGGAGTTAAAGCACAAATAGAAATAGTCTGCATTACCACTATTAAACACACATCAAAGCTGATAGGCCTAAACTAGGTACTTGTTACTTAATGTTATAGCATGGTTAGGGTTTGAAAGGGCCTTAACATCATCTAGCTCTAACCCCCCTGCCACAGGCAGGGATACCTTGCACTAGACTATGTCACCCAAGGTTCTCTCCAACCTGACCTTGAGCACTGCCAGGGATGGAGCACTTACCATTTATTTGGGCAACCCATTCCAGTGTCTCACCACTCTCACAGTAAAGAACTTCTTCCTTATACCTAATCTAAACTTCCCCCGTTTAAGTTTCATCCCTTTCCCCCTTGTCCTTTCACTACAGTCCCTGATGAAGAATCCCTCCGCAGCATCCTTATATCCCCTTTCAGATAGTGGAAGGCTGCTATGAGGTCTCCATGCAACCTTCTCTTCTCCAGGCTCAACAGCCCCAACTTTCTCAGCCTGTCTTCCTACAGGAGGTGCTCCAGCCCCCTGATTTTCATTGTGACCCTCCTCTGGACTTGCCCCAACATCTCCATGTCCTTTTTATGTTGAGGACACCAGAACTGCACATAGTACTCCAAATGGGATCTCACTAGAGCAGAGGGTTCGACCTGATGGTCACACTTCTTTTGATATGGCCCAGGATAAGGTTCACTTTCTGCGCTGTGACATCAATTTGCATCATTTTGGTCTGTCATGGACAGTCTATCCATCAGCATTGCTTTTCTTTGAAAAAATCCATCAGGGAGTTTGCCTCACTTGGTCCTTTGCACCAAAAGTTTTCTCTAACCAAGCGAAGAACTTGAGAGGCAGATAAGCCTGAAGACACAAAGCTCATCTGTGTTTGCAAAGCTTGGTTTTCAAGACAGTGAGGTATAAAATCACAATGGACAGATCTTACAAAAAGTTATTAAAAAAAAAACCAACCCAAAAAACTCTTTTACATGCTTTAAGAAACTTATCTACTCAACCATAGGTATTAAATTTAGGCTTGGAAAAAACAAATGCATATAGAAATTTATACCATCTCAAAATCCCTCATAAACAAGCCCACATCAGCAAGCATCTTAGTACTACAACTATATTTCAGCTAAACTGAATCACTTATGAATTCAAAAATATCATCAAGTAGCCCAATATATATAATATACACACCCTCAAAAAACTTGTGAAAGAGATTACAAAAACATTGATGTACTCATAAATCATTTGCTCATACCAAGTGCACTTACAAGATCAATAAAACCCTTCTATTTTGAATCTAGGTTCATCTTTCTGGCTGAAGAAGAAGAAACTGGATTAGCATCTCAGATTTTTTGCATCTCAGAGTGTATCTCAAGCATGCTACTTCAGGAACAAACCAACTGGGTAGTTTTTGGTCAACTACCCTTTAACTTCTATTTCATAAATCTTATTATCCTTTTACCGGTCCCTTTTACATTTCAAAGCTATCCCAAAGGCTTCTAGGAACCCTCTGGTTGGTATTAGCCACTCCTCCCAGTTTTGTGCCAGTCCTCAGCTACTTGTCTCAATTGTCTTGATCTTGAGAGGTACCTCAAAAAGATATCAGTTCTTCATGGATACATCCCATCAGGGTGTAAGGACTTCTTATGTCCAGTTTGCTGAAGTATTTTAAGATGGTTCTTTGTGATCTAACTCTATCTCTTCTCCACTCCCTTTCACAACAATATGTGACCAGGCTCACAACTCTCACTCCATATCATCTCCCATACACAATATATGAAATAAGATAATGGGCAAGATATTACTAGCTCTGGCCAGTACCTATAGCACTAAAATCCCAGACAGTAGACATGGGAGCAAAAGCTGTGAGAGTGCTGCCTTCAGGTATCATAAACCACATGCGTCTGTAAGATAAGCAAGTTCTCATGCCTGCTACTACATCTTGCGGCTTTCAGAAAATAAGCACTCAGTAATATTATTCATAATCAAATTAGACAAAAGAGAAAGAGGTTGCTTTTTATTCCAGCCCTGCTGCACATTTACTGTCCTTATTACATAAGGTCTAGCAGCTAATTCTGTTGCCAGCAAGAATGTACTGCTGGCACTTGCTATGTTTTGCTGTTATTAGAGCTGAAATTTCATTTGCTTAAGCACCTGTGCAGTATCTTATGCAAATTCACATGAGATATGTGTCTAATTGTATGGAAAAAAAAACAAACAAACTTGGAAAGGAAGCAAGAATGGATGTATAAAGGAAGGTATACTGAGGCTTTTCATAAAACTATAAACACCATATATTGTCACTTTCACCTGTGAAGTGCAAAGGTACAGATCCAGAACATTTCACATCTCACACATCTTAGTGAAGTTACACATACTTTCCAATTTTATTATTGTACTATGTGAGAGTTAGAAATTCTGTCTTTGCTGCCAAATGCTAATAGACTTGGCTATCCCAGATGTACAAAATTGGCTGGAGGGTAATACCCTTCAGTATTCCTGTCCCTATTCAGTTTAGATTTCACAGTTATGTTTACTGCAGCTTGGTATTTTCTCAGGAGTGTGGGAGGCTTCACTGGATTGTAAGTAACATTCAAGGCATCTAAACACACAAGAACTACTTTCCTCCACTTGTATAAACAGCTTACTTCATTATCGAATTCTTTTCAGTAAACAGAAAAAGACCCATCAGGCTTGCACTCTCCTCACTGGCCTATTAAACACTGCAGCCTGTTTCTCACCCAAAGGAAGGAAGGGGAATCATCAATCTTTAGCCACATTTTAGATGATGCTGTCAGAAAAGAAAGACACCCAAAGCACCCAGAAAGCACTTGGGAATTATTCCATGTTATTTGTTACTATCAACACACATCGTGCAGAGGAACTGACAGCAGGCATGACAGAGACAGAAGGCCACAAGTTTTCTTGACTATAAAATATTTCTGATCCTGTTTTGAGAAGCTGTACTTCAAGCGGGATGCCCTGAAGCAATTGCAGAGAACAATCTGGTAAGGTTTGGAAATGGGGACAGTGCCTTTATTTTTTTGGACCGTATGACTTTCTACATAGTGAAGGTGGAACATACTTTAAAAAGCAGTCAGAGTAAGAACCTCTGGCTTCCTCACTAGCCCACTAAAGGTACAATTTGAGTTTAATCAGTTGCTCTGTGGCCAGATGTGGTTTAGCTAATAGTAATAAGCATCAGAACAAAGCAATGCAACGTATGCATGTATTAAGATATTTCAGACTTCCCAAAGCGAATGAGAACTAGAAAGAAGCCTTCTACTCTATTTCTTTCAAAATATAACTAAAAATTCAGTAGAAGATCGATCCAAACACCCAATTGCTTCCATGACCCTGATTAAATATCGTGAAGTTCAGCATATTTAGATTAAATAATATTTTGGTGCTTGAAGCAAGACAACCTGAGACTGTCTTAAAAATCACAGAATGCCAAGGGAATTTATTGGACTCTGTCTTGGAGTACTGGATTAAGAATGGATTTTTAAGGACAACGCAAATATCTTAAATTGTAATAAATGCACTGTATTTACAAAAAATGTTAATAAATACCTTCAATGCAATTACTGAAAATCTGTAGAGGCTCCAGATGCAAACTACAGCGTGACTGTAACTATAATTTATGATATATCCCTTTTCCATAAGAGTCCAGTAATTCTAGTCTTTCTGCAAAGTTTACCAAAACATAAGTAAGAACTAACAGTAACCATCCCCCCTTCAGGAACTTAATACATATTAATTTTAGCCTCTTTTAAAAATATAAGGAACAGCAATCACTCTGCATTCAAATATTCTGAGAACCACTCAGACATTCTCTCAGCTTTTGCTACTGACAAGGAGGATGAGTTAGAGAGTTTCTGTTATGCAGAACAGGTAGAGTGAAATTTGCCTGTTTTATTATTAAAAGAAAATCTCATTAGTGTTCAGAACACAGAAGATCTCACAGCCTTTAGCTAAACACCTGCATTTCTTTGAATATTTCTGGAGGTCTCTGAAAAGTTTAATGCTTAAGAGAAATGAGCACAGCTCAGACTTCTGAAAAGGAATAAAGATGGGAGTGACAGTGAAGGGCCACCACTTCACACAACAGCAGCAAGACCAGCACGCGATGCTTAGGAACACTGATACCAGCCCATACAGCCTAAAATCCAGACACCACAAAAAAACAGTTTGGGTATCTTTAATGTACAATATGACCATTAAGAATTTCAGTACATAATGAATCTACCTATGCCCAGAGAAATGAAAAATGGATGGGATTTCTTGTGATAAATTATTCAGACAAGCCAATGAAGATCTGTGCATCTGACTTGTGACTAAACAACTTATCAACAATTAATCAACAAATTTTAGATAAAAAGGAGACATGTTGTTGAAATCAAGCTATACAAGCATACCAAACCCAAAGATTTCTGATGATAATGCTCGCAGCCGTATCAGGAATTAACTTGAATTCCTTGATTCAAGAATGAAAAGCTAAAAAGTTGGATGCTCTGGTTTACAAGGACCTAGGAGTTCGAAACAGGATATGCCACAAAATTTATATTTATGGTAATGTTCAGAATAGATAACTGCAGTCATTCCCCTGAGACTCATTAAAAACACATTTTGAACACTATTGAAAAAAAATACTATTCAAAATGTGAATCAGATTCAGTTTTGTTTGTTTGACCAAACAAAATGGTAGGATATTTAATAATGCTGAGAAGATAAGAATTAATGGTAACTTCTATATTCAGTTATTAGAATAAGTAGCATTTGTGTCTCTACAGTAGAAAACAATGCTGACAGCATTTTTCCCAGCTTTAGGAAGTTTGTTGCATTCCAGTCAACAGAAAGTAGCATGGAACAGATAAAAAGAAAAAAATCAAAACACTCTTCTTGTGGGTTTTGAAATATTTTTCATACTGGTACAGAACTTCTTTTAAATAGCAATTACATGGCCAACCTTCGGTACTACCCAAACCTCATAATATTGCCTTCCACTTTAGGTGAGAAAAACTCTTATTTTCACTAAATCAGTCCTGAAATCCAATGAGCTGTCCCGATAATCTTGTTTCACCTTTTTTTTTTTTTTTAATTATAAGAGAGAAAAAAAAAAAAAAGAAGCTTTGTTTGTTTGGATTTTTAATTTTTTAACTTAAAGCCAGGGGGTGATCATGGGCAAAGAACAGAGAATTAGCTAAAGCAACTTGGCAAGAGCACCCACTATGAGTGGGATAGAAACAAGACAAAAACTCAGAAATTGAAAAAAAAAAATATGAAATTCTTCAAGTGTAGCTATGAGAGACAGAAAAAACAATGTGAAGTATCAGAGAGATGCAATAGAATCCATTAAGCACACAGGAAAGCTGTTAAGTCAGCCTTAAAATAGAAGTTAACCATTTTATTTCTCTAGGGATTTTTACAACACACATTTTACTGTCTTAAAAAGGAAAGAAGCATCAATCTGAATACATCTTGCTGAAGCACTTTAAATATCACACTTAAAGGAAAAAAAAGATTCTAAAAAAATGAAAACTGAATTCCTCTAAAGCTCAATCATCTAAGCATTTGTTCAGTTCCACCAATCCACCTCCCAGAAGATATAGCTTGCAAATCCCAAGACCAGTTTCCTGAGAGACCAATAGGAGAAAGTTAATTTGGATTAGAAAGAGCAAAGTCTCGTTACTGCTATCTTTGCATACTTTGAAGAAAACCAAACACATAGAAGCAGGACTTGAAATTTTTTGGTCTAAGATTTTGGAATAAATATTTTTGATGAAGTTATTTCAGAGAAATGTAGAAACTCCTGTAGCTGCTTTTAAAATTTAAATAACTTTTGATCCAAATTACAGGACTGATCACTCTGGTTTTGTTGTATTTCAAGGTTCATTTTGTGAATTTCCTCTACTGATGGCAATAAAGCCATAAAGTTCTTTAAAACAAAACCTAGACAACATTTTCAGAAATGTTAGTCCTTGGCACAGGCAGGCCCCAGTAAAAATGGTATACACTAGACAGAAGATCAAAACCTCTATGTCCATATAATAATAGTATCCCCCACAAACACACAAAAGAAGATAGTTAAAAGCTGAATGGCAGTTAGAAGCTCCACAAAGTAAAAGCCCCTTATAACACTCAGAAGCTGACCAAATTAAATTTGCCTGCTGCATCTCACCTGAATTGGCTGCATTCATATCAGTAAGAACACCCTTTTGTGGCATAGAAGCTATATAGTCTTCCAGTGAGTTTTTCTGAAAGCAACCTATGAGCTGTTAATTACTCTCCATTTCACTCATGCTCCTGAAGAGAGGACAGTGGGTAAGTGAAGTGCAGTGCTATCTGAGATTGGCCTGCATCATACTTAACACACAGCAGCTGAGAGATTGGTTTGTTTCTGACAGTAGATCAGAAAGTACTGTCAGACTTCTGTGTGTCTTGCAAGTTTAAGATAGAGACTCGCTTCAAGGTGTAATCACCAGAAGTATAGAGTATAAGCTTTGTCCATGTTAATCAGTGTACTACATGAATTTAGCAAAAGAACATTTTTTTATCACTGTATTTAGATGATATGTGACACAATTAACTAATGGACTACTTGTGTTATAAGTTGTTAACATAAGGAAGGTGAGAAGGACATGATGCAAGTCAGTTCACTCAGGACACTACCAAAACATCTACCATACGAGGCCACTGAATGGTAAAGGAACCTAGCTGAGTTGGAATATGAAAATGATGCAGATACCAAAGATTCACACTTGCCAAACTAGATGCTTAGGTGAAAGTCACTAAAGGATTTGTGCAGGGGGAAGAGCGGCATAGAAGGACCAGTGTAGCACTGATTTGCTCCTAATATGTCACTTCTGACAACACATCACTCCCGATGCTTCTGGGGACATGCATGGAAATGTCAATGACTGTGTAGACAGTAGAAGCTGAGAAACAAGTTGCCACAAGACCAACTTATAAAAACCCTAAGGGAGGATAAATGTCAGCTTCCTTTTGTATTTAGTAATAGTCCTCTGCAGTTTTGCTAAGAAATGATGCTTGATGAACATATTATTACATCAACAATGTAATTTAACACAGCTTTGATGCTGTGCAGTTGTACATTAAACCTCAAACTTTTTGGAAGTTTTCTTTCTACAGGTAATTTCACATATCTTGACAGTATCTTGGTAAAGTAGAAGGCAAACAAAATATATAGCTTGTTAGAAAAAGTTATTTGACTTAATTCTAATCAGTGTTTTCTCAAAACAATGATATATGGCAATGAAATATGAAACACCTCCAAAAAAAGATTTTTAAAAAAATATTTTGTTAATTCCTGCACTGAGGATTACTTTTTAAAATCTTACTATGCAAAAGTTCATATACTGTTCATTCTTTGAAAAGGACAACTCCACATCTGACAGAAAAAGTGTTAGTTGCTGTGATATTTTTCTTCTTCATCTTCCCCCCTTCAAGAATGTCTGTCAAGCTCTCAAGTTCTGTTCAGCTCCCTGAATTTCAGTTATTCACACAGCAAGACTGTACAGGTTAAGAAGTAAGTAGCTATCTATCTTAACCTGAAACATGTTGTGTAATAAAGGGAATTGTAGCCAATGGAAAACACAAACCTAGACATGGAAAAAATTAGTTTTGTCACACTCCTGCATCTTTCCCCCTTCGACTAGTTGCATAACACCCAATTAAAAGAGGGGCAAAATGCCATCTAAAGAGACATATCAAACCATTCCTCTCTTAAGAGTTCAAAATGACTCGAGGATTACAGCCTGAAGCCTGCAAAGGCATACATGCACTTTCCTGTTGCAGACAGAGAGCTTTTCTTTTGTACATGGGAGACAAAATTACAGAAAAGTTATGTTTGCTTTATGTTGGTGAGAATGACCAATTTTAGCACACTTGTTATTTTCCAGAATAGTCTTTATCCTGTTTCTCTGTAGGATATTATTGCCATTAAGGAACAGTATCATCATCCAATCCCACTAAATTTAAAGAAATGGCCACAATTTTTTGCCTGAGGGTTCATGATTGACCTCCCAGAAAAGCAGGTTACTTAGAGATATACAAAGATAAAACTTAAAATCAAATAATCCAGGGAAAGAATTACATACTTAGGATGTCGGATGTCTGGCAGGGATCGCTCCAGTGCTATGTTGTTGCTAACAAATATGTTGAAGCCATTTTCTCTGTATGCAGAATCATCATGGTCTTCCTCTGTGAGAGGGTACGGCTTTCCATGTTCACCTTTCCCTACAAAGAAAAAATACAAATCTTTGCCTTAAACTGACAGCACAAAATGGACTACAGAGAAAAAAATAAGTTAGATTGAATTTCAATTAGTACACTGCATCCAGAACATCTCTAAGGAGCTTGTTGCAGTGTCTTTAAGAATGCTCTTGGTACCTGCAATAGAAAAATATGAAGTAGATACAAATAATGGGACTTGGAGGCCCCTCTGAATTCACCCAGTTCATTTAGCTTTCCTTCTTTCCAGAGACACAATCAGCTTAAAGCGGTTTATACATAAAAATGCGAATCAAGCTTTCATAGCAGTAATGAACAAATGGATCAGTTCCAGCAATTCTCCTTCTGATTGATATGAGTAACCTAATTACTCAGTTACTCTATATTTCAGCAGTCAGAGCAACCCTCCCAATCGGTTCCAAAACCGATTTCTGTACTGAAGTTTAGAGTGTCCAACTTTCAAAAGCAAATAGCAAGGAAACCAAATGTTTTGCTCTGGGCTCCTTGAACACCCTTGTACTCGAAGGGCTCAGCCAGATGTACTCAGTGCTTCTAATATCTCAGTGCTGCTGATTTGTTTTCATAAAGCGATCACTTTGGTTCCCTAAAGAAATTATTTGCTCATTCCCCGGCATAGAACAGGCCTTCTATTCCAGCTTTTTATTCCCAAGTTATTTCTCATCATCAGTCACTTGGCTTGCTTAGCACATACCTCAGGCAACCTTCACCTCTATCTCTTCCAGTCAAAGAGTAGAGAACACACAAAAATACTTCAAAGAAAATAAAAATACAAAAGCCTTCACTTCTCAATTATTTTTATTCTTCTTATTCTTTCAGAGGATGAACACTTCAGAGTTTCTAAGCTCTTCATGCCTACTCAGGTTCCCAAGAAGACACACTTTCTTCTACATCCAACTGATCAGCTTATAACCTCTCTGTCTTTCTCCCTCCAGGCCCACTTATAAGAAAACACCTCCTTCTTTCTGAACTCTTTTGAGACATTTATCACTTTCCCAGCTGGATTTGATAAATGACCACCTGATCCTCAGCTAATCAGGAGCAGCTGCAGGAGGGGATGAAGAAAAAGTGACTTTAAGATGACAGAAACATCCAGCGGTATTCTTAAAGTCCATGAGCCTCTTTCATTGTGCTATTTCATACTGCACAAGCATAAAATATTAAAAACATGGAATATGCAATTAAAGATTCTGTAGCCACTAAATTTCAGATTTTCTTCAGATAAAATAATATTTTTTAAAAACCCTTTGTGTATATAATTGCAATTTCATTTAAATTCTTAAAGAAAATAAGGTTACTTACAGGGGAAAAAAGGTTTCTATAATGAAACGCTCTTTATTTATACTATTTCGTTGCTAACAGGTACCTTGCCACTTCTTTTCCAAACATCTCCAAATGCACATAACATACTAACAAAACACAAAATCTGAGAATAGGCTTCTATGTGAGTCCTTACGATTTCATACTAAGCATAGGGAGTAACCATAATATTAAAGAAGCAGCTGATGAGTCCGAGTACAACTTAAAATTCAATAGCACAATCATATCAAATCTGTTTCATAATACAGTAACAGTAAGCTAATGTCATTCAATCCCCAAGACATGGAAATTTTAGCCCCTCTTGTAGTACATATTCTAAATAGACTAGTACATACGTAGTGCTTATTCTAATATTTTAGTTTGCTTTTAATAAGACATTTATCCAGGTAGTTACAAATATAATGGAAATTCCAGAATAAATTACCTATGTAATAAAAGCATAATATTGCTAATTGATGTTTTTGCAATATAATTGTCTGTATATTCCAGCTATTCACCCTGTATGAAGAAAGGTGGATTCTTTGGTTTTTTAAACAAGTCCATTTGGCTATTCAGGTGATGAGTATTTTTCATAGTCCTATAGTTTCCTCATATTATCCCCTGCTACTGAAACTGAAACCAAGTACTTCTAAAGCAGACTTCCACTCAAATGGCCTGAACCTTCTCATATTGTGCTGTAGAAGTGTTTGACCAGTTCCAGTCTATAAATTGCTTTTGCACTTATAGAATAAGTTGGGCCATGAAGTGCACTAGAAACCGTGAAGTGATTCTTTCCTAACACTATATAAAAATATAAAATAAAACACACAGGGCATGATCAGAGGCTTGGGGTTTTTTATGAATCCTATGAGTATTTCTCCCAGCTTTCCTGTTTGCTTGCTTTCTCACTCTGCAGTTCATGCTGATCAGCTAGGGATCAGGTGGCCATGCAGCAGATCCAACTGAAAGCAGTTTGCTAATTTCTGTAAAAGACCTCAAATAAAAACAGACTATTTCTTATGAGGAGGAGAGAAATAGAGAGCCTGGAAGATAAGGATTAAAAAAAAAAAAAAAAATAAAAAAAGGAAGTACAGCTTTTGGATAATCAGTAGGCCTCAGGAGTTCCTTTTGCACAAAAAAATACCATATGTAAGTCTCACAGCATTAGAAACTACCATAAGCACATCAAAACTCTTTTCTATCACTGACTTTGCTTTCCTAGATAACTGACAGTAATTGCCATCACTGCACACAGGTTTGGAGCTGGACTATCCAAAAGTTTACCTGAAATGACAGGGTGACATGGGAAACTTCACAATGCAAGAGCAAAATTCTGGTGAAAAGGACTGTGAAGGAGTTCAACGGCTATAGAAAGCTACTTTAGTCCCTGGCTATAGAAAGCTACTTTAAACTCATCAATAGACAGATAAGCCCTCCTATACTATTTGTTCAGCCTGAAGGCAAAACAGCAATTCAGGAGGTGCATAAGGGGCATTAAGTATTGTAGAGAGAGAATAAAAAAAAAGCCTGAATTCTTGTCCTCTTTGAGTTTAAAAAGGAGCTCACCCAAACATGGTGGATAAAATCAGTCCAGCACCCAATACTCTCTCTGAGATTCATTTGCAATTGCAGACTAAAGAACCCCAGAATATCAGAACAATCAGACATCTTAGTTCAGTTACTTGGATTTTGATTTTTCAGTGAGGTGGGAAAGAAGGGGAAGAACTCAAAAGCATAAGAATGACACATATTCATTGTGGCCCAAAAAATCCTGTTAGAATGCTCCATTGTCTGAGAAGCCTAACAATACTGTTTAACACATACAATGTGGTCTTTGTGATTATAGAGTTATTACACTGATTTTTAATTTAGTACTCAATGCAGGCAATATTTGGAAAATACGTTTGGTTTTGGTATTTGTTTTTCTTAAAATGCTATGATGGTTTTGGAGTTGACATCTCGACATTGCTTAGTATGTTATTGTTAGAATGCACCGTTAATACACCATCTCAAAATGCTTCTCCACAGATATTCAGATAAACAAAATAGTGAAGTAATGTATTATAGCTATCCAGATAAAGTACCAGCTTAGCCAAATATTAGATGCTTTGTAAGGCTTTTTTTAGCCCCACTCAAGGATGCTGCTGTCTCCTAGGAAACAATACACTCTATACCTACCCCTAAAGGTTTCAAGTTTTATGCTTGACAACTTGTGATAACTGATAGTTCAAGGACACCTCAGTTACAGCATCTTCTGCTTATTTTAAATACAGATACACCAGAAGGAGAATAAACCTTCTTGAACAACAGATGGCATGAAGCACAGAGGATTAGGGTGAGAAAGAAAATAAAGAAAAAAACCCCATTCTGTACGCTTGGTACAAACGCGCAACAGCAGAATAACGGCTCTGGATTAGCAACAATGATATAGTTGCCAGGTATGATAATTATAAAGAGAGTAGGGATATTATTGGCAAAATCTATCAGCTGTTAATCAATTTGCACATGCAACAGTTGTTCTGCACTGCTTCAGCATGAAATGGACAGGGGACCTTGCTTAAAATTAAAAACATCAGAACACATTGCAACAAGTTCTGCTTTCATAGAATTCTGGGTTTTGATTTGGGTTTTTTTATAACTGAGGTAAACATGATTTATAATTAAACAGAGACGGTAAAAAAAAATGGCTTTGCCATATAAGTTAAAAGAAGTTAAACAGTTGCTTGACATACTAACAGAGGAAACTAAGTAGATGAAGAATGAAGCTACTCAGTGTCTGTAGGGAGGAACTGTGTACAAATCTGAATTATTTACTATTTATATTCACTGCTATTAGTTTACTCAGGGAAGACTTCATAGTCACAGCAAATCAAGACTATAATTCAGTAAAATATTTAAGCATACCCTTTACTTCAAGCATTCATGCATTCTTTAATCCAGTAACAGTTGTAATAGGGAAAAAGAATTCTTTATGATGTGCTAAATGCTTTACTAAATAAAATAGTTCAATATATAAAACTATAAATAAGTAAGTCGTCTTAGTTACAGTGCATCCTATTATTTTGGATAAAATACTTTTGCTTTTTTTTTTGAAGTATATGAGGATTTTTGTCTGCTACCTAAATATTCCATCAGAATCTAGTACGACATTGTGCACATCAGATGCAAACTCAGAGCCCATTCTCTCACATGAAAGTTCTCATGGATAGAATAGATACCTGATCCTATCCTAGAGCAATATTTCACTACAAAACTGAAGTCCCATGCTGGAGAGACTGGCTGTATTTCTTAGCAGGGGTAGACAGAGACATGCAAATTCAAAATTAATGCAGTCACATGTCAGCTTCAGAAAAGAAGTGTAAAAGTAGAAATAAAGATCATCAGCTGAATAAAAGCATTAAAGTCAGACATCATCTTCCACCTTCTTGCACCTAAACGTTTATACAATAACCTTTTATGCTCCCTGACACAAGAGTATGAGTGAAACTGCTCTGTTTAAAGCAATATGTACTATTTCTCACAAAATTTCTGAACTTCCCTAATGCACGCCTGTATATACATTTCCCATCTTGTGCAGTGGAGATGAACTGCATATTATCTCCATTAATAAGTATAACAGGTTATCAATTCAAACTGCCACCATATTTTGCTCTTTGGTGAAGTGCATTTCCATTTGAATATAAACAAAACCACTTTATTCCTTACTTTTCCTTATCCTCACAGACAAAGGGTGCAGCACATCTGTTAAAATACTGGTTACATTATCTTAAATTTCTTTGAACTTTATGAGAAATAGGAGGAGGACCGGGGATAAATTGCTGCAATTCTATTTTTCCTCAGAGTCAATAAAACACGTATCAGAAACTGAAAATTACCATAAGTCTATTCTACTTTTCCCAGACTTCTCAGAGTATCCCATTAGTTGTACAATTTCACAGGCCTAATTTATAGGCAAGAAACTGAACCAATTTTACATCAATGGTAACAGGATCAGAAATCCTTTCTTTTTTTCCCTAGTGACAGCCACTGCAGTAAGATTTGCAATAACCTTAACTATTTATTACATAACTCATACCTCTGTCAAGTTTCTGAGGCAGCACCCTTAGTACTACAGACACAGCTACAGTCAAACCGTATGCAACTGGGAAAACCAAAAAACCCTGTCAAGGAAATCCTGAGCAATACATTTGCATGTAAGAATAAATATTTTTTTTCTAAATATATAGCAAAAATTATTTTTTACTGTTTCAATATATATAAAAAAGTTTATTACTGTTTCCATATCAAACTATGACAGAACACAAACAATCCAAAATTCACTCATTTTCTGGTAGAAAACATTCAAATTCTACTATTTTATTAACCTTGAGATGACAGTAGCACATACAGGTATTTCTTTCAACAACCATGTAGTCCTCAGTAAGTGGGATATATATGTTATTGTCCTTTCTGTACTGCTGCTACAGTAGCATTTTGGTCAGCAGGAGAAATATGAACTAAATTGTTTCTCTCTTCAGGAATGGCTTTATAGAAGAACAACAGGTTTGGAGAAAAAGGGAGAAAAACGTAACTTAAAAATTTGTTATTTGACTGCTGGCTTACATCCAGAATGAAATATTTGTTTTCCCAACAAACCACAAACCAAACCACAAGAACATCCAAGAAACCCAAAAAAACCTACAAAAACAAAGAGAGAAGAATATGCTCCTTAAAAAATTTAAAAGGGTATATTCATACTGTACTGTAGTTGCATCTTTGGAATATTGTTTGCTTATCATTCACAAGAGAAAAATGAAAGTAAACTTTTGCTAACACAGAAATGAGATCTATACTTAGAGCTGTGATGCATTTCCTCACCCTCAAGAAAAAGAAATCACATACTGGGTAGGGGGTAGATAAAGGAAAATCATTTCCTGAAGAGGAGATGAAAAAGACAAATGGGAACCTCTGAAAAGTACTTATTTTACATGTGTTTGAGAGGCATTTCTATGAAAAGAAAGAGCAACTGCTAGCAAAAGACACACTGTGAGGCAGGGCAGCTAAAAGATGATTAGAGCAGTAGTGTGGTGAGCAGAAGAATGAAACAGTATGGGTAGTAGAGCAAGGAAAAACATCAGGCAGGGTGGCAGAAGCACCAGGTCACAGCACCAAAGCTCTGATAACTTGAACTGGGTCTTGCTGCCTCACAGGAATCCAGTTCCCAAAAGTAATGAAGGATTTCATTCAGGAGTGGGGAAAAATCAGCTGGCCTACCCAAAGAGGACTGCAAAATTATTGTTATATCGAAGGAGTTAGCTGTTATATGTTGTTTGCTTATCTTTAATTAAATATTGTTTGCTAAGTCAATTATTTGCAAGAACTAAAAATAAGCTCAGTGCTCTCAAGATTAATTCCTGCAGGTATATAGGCATTGTATTACATATCACTTTAAATTTCAACCTGGCACTTGATGCTGGCAATTGTGTTCTAGCAGAAAAGGTGCACTGTGCAGGTAACAGTTGGAACAATCCAACTCTGCTTATTGTAAATTTTATATCACTCATTTCATTTTGGTCATTTTGAATCAAGACACTGTGCTTTGTATCTTAAATATGTGCATTTTCTCAATCAGTAATAAATTCCTAAATCATATAGACCATGCTTTATAAAAAATAAAAGTAATTTATCCCTCACCTTTTTCATCCATTTGAAACATTAAAAATGTAGCCTCTGAATTTCCAATATATGCATCATGGAGTAGAAACACATTGTGTGGAGAAAAGCAATTGCTTTAAAATATGTCATGAGGTTAATCATGGCATCGTTGTGTTTCAGCAGAAGAAAGACTGCATATGGTTCTGAAAAGTAAGTTGTCAGAAGGCTTGAACAAAAGCTTCACAAAAATAAATAACGTTTTTAAACAATCTATAGCTTTTATCACTTGCTGCAAGTACTAAAACGGCTTGCCAGGCAGAAAGACTCATTCTATCCACTTTCCCACTTTAATAAATCTGGAAAAAAAAAGGAATTAAAAAAAAAGACCATACTATTTGGTATGTCCAGTGTATTTAGAATGCCACAGTGTACAATGCAAGATAAGCAGCAACACATGCTGTTTTGATATGAGTTGCTCTATCACTACAGCAGAGCAGCAATATCCTCAATAGTGTTCTGCAGGCTGAGCTGAATCTAATCATAACTCTGTAGCCAGGGGATGCACAGTACATCTTCTATTTAGTCTAACTACTTATCACCAAATGCCACAGCCACTGGAATGCTTTTTTCATTTAACATTAGAACAGGCTGGCTGTAGACCATTAATCAGAGACAAATGCTGAATGAGCAAGCATGTGGGCCACAGAACACAACCATAAAAAAGACTTCAGAGCTTGGTTTAGCAACTGAGTGACCAGATAGGATAAAAAAGGAAATACTATGGAACAAGATTACCTGAAAAAAAACCAAGTTAACACCGTTCAGGTGTTTGTTTCAGTGCTTAAATAAGTTAATATATATAAACTGCATCAAGAATGGCATTCTAATAGTCTCTAGAACCAGTGGGTCTTCTATAATTAATGCATGTGTTCAAGCTGATCACTTTAAAGAGCTCACAGTGTTACTAACATGGTATACACAGGAACTAAACAGCTCCACAAAGTTTATGCAAAATTACGGCTGCATAGGTACAGTTTTAGAAAGCCCAGAAATACAAAATGACGGGGTTCTAACAGCAGTAAGAACACAAGGCTTTTCCTTCCCCTTCTTCTTTTCTTTTCTTTTTCTACATTCTAAGATGTAATATAGCCATGTACCATTTACTGCCTACCATCACAGGAAAATAAAGAGGATGCTCATGGAACCAACCTATTAATAGTAGTTCTTTAATTCTTTTTTCTTTTTTTTTTAATGAATTCAACTAAACTAGCTCTAGAAGCTGGCTTTGTGGCTGTCATACAACAAAGACGGAATAACCTGTAAAAAACAATTTAGCTACGTATGATTCAACATCATGAAACAGCACAGTCACTCCTGCACTGGAAGCACTGCTTCATGATGCACATCCTACAGAGGAAGAAGATATGAGCTGCCATGGCTCCCAGCAAATTTAGATTTAGCTTGTAAGACCCCTAACAGAAGAAAAACATTTAGATATATCCATTCTAACTTATGAAGATAGTAAATATTCACAGTTAAACTCTGAGGCAGACCCAGGAACAAACTATGTCACCTGATTCCCCAAACGGTGGTTCAATGACGAGGCCCTCCTTCTTCCTACTGTAAAGCTGAGAAGAGTGCCTATAAGCAAGGAGAGTTTGCACACCCAGGGCCAGGAAGGTAACTTCCTCAGGTAGCATATATGTATTTCACTGCTTTCTCAGGTCCACTCTGATCTATATATTATGTAATGTAGTGCCATATTTCTGAGATGATAATTAGTTTAATATGAAACTGAAGCTGAGCATGTAAATAATGATCTGATTTAATAAAAATGCAGAGACCCTCACCTCCACCATTCAGAGATATTATTATTATCCTCAAGACAAATAGTGTAAGCCTAGGGAACTGTAGTAACATTTCAAGATACAGCAAAGTGCAGTAATGACAGATGAACAACTGAAACTCTGGTTATGTCACATTCTTGGGACTGGTCTACCTAAGTCCTAATGCTTTAATTAAAACATAATGCATTTTTTTTTTTTACACCCAAAGTAGCACTTGGAATCTCAACACCCTTCTCCTTTCTATGTTTTCTTTTGGCAAATCAGACTCACTACTGCTCTGAAAACTGTTTCAATGCTGCTTATACTCACTGCTACCGCACTTCCCAGTGACTGCCTTTCCCCCTTCTTATAACATACTACTAATGCTACAATCATTAATATTGCCTTTTATCATTCATTTTGTGGTTTACAATACATTCTATCTCAGGAATGATAAAAGATTTTCCTACGGTAAGGAGATTCCTGTGGTAAGAAGAACTAAACTTAATGTTTCCCCACTATGAGCACAGATCTGCGCAGCCCTCTTCCTCCCTTGCCATTGATTAGCCATCTCTCTCAATAACAAGTGTTAAATTAATGCCAGCCTTTTTTCATATTGCTGACACAAATTTGAGGAGATGTCTTATATTAAGGCCAACTGAAATTTCCAGTCAATATATGTTGTGGAATCAAGCAGAGGCAGATGTGGAGACTCAAAAAAACTTCAACCATGAACTGAGCAGATTTTTAATGAGTTAATTTAAAATTTTTCTATTTTAAAGGACAGCTCATCACTTACAGAACACAAGTAAATATTTGTTCCAGGGCCACATTTACACATCAGTAGGAATCCACGTACACCCATTGGGACCTTTGTAGAAAAAGTTAATTTGCCAAAAACTGGTGTTTGTATTCAGCCAAAAATAACAGCTGATTATTTTTTCTTTCCATTTTGTTGATGTCTGCTTTGAAGCAAATCAAAAATACATTTTGAAAAGCAAAATGCTAAAATTACAGGCTTTTTCAAAATCTTACATAAAAACCAAAAATTAATTAAGATGATGAAAGAATAGGTATCCAAGTTGAAAATCCTGTTTGTGAACCAAAACTATATTTCCTCATTTTATCACAGATAGAAAAAAGTTTCACTTTTTGCCAGTTGTCACTGTGTCCTGGGTTCAGCAGTAGCAGTCATTGTTTCTCCTTCTAGTAGCTGCGTTTCTGACTTTCAGCCTGGGAACAGCACTGATAACATTGATATGTGCTGAACCCAGGACACGCTGACATAAATCACTACCAATGAACACACTTCCTTTACAATAGATTTATTACCCAGATGACAGCCTGTGAAAATGCATGGAATACACTTAAGCTTATTCAAAGAATCTATCCTTCAATATGCCTTTAAGAGTGGTTTCTAAAACCAAAGAGATGAATATAAACAGCATCCCTATATGGCACATTCACATTTTGCACTAAGCAAAGAGGAACCTTCCAATCAATTCCTTTTCTTCTCTCTTTTCCATTTCGTTTGTATCAGTTGACCAAGAAATACTTGAAAACAAACTGCTCATCCAGGCATCTGGAGAGACAGCTACCCTCAAGGATTAGCATCAAAGGACCTTGTCAAAACAGGAAAGTAGCTCCAGAACTTAGTTCTTAAAAATGAAAGGTCTGAACTGAACTACACCAGCTGGCCAAAACTGTAGCCAAGAATCTATTGTTTTCACAGTACCTTTATTAGCATTTTTACTATGTGTAATTCTTATCCACTAAATAAAAGAGAAATTAAATGAAAAAAATGTTACTTGAGTATATGACATTGCCAAGAAATTCTCACGGTTTCCTAATTTCCATGTAAAACTTCAAATTTCTCAGAGAAGAACCCAAACAGATGCAAACATGGTTGGTATCACAGTTCATTACAAACTTTAAAAAACTTTGATGCTTGTATAAGCCAGGGAGGAAAAAGTCATTTAAATACCATGCTGAAGTGACAGTACGTTAGTAACTTGCTTAACTTACTGATTAATAGCAGCTAATTAAAATGTCAGCTTTCTAGAACTTTAACAGCTCACAGTTTTTACTCTTCTTTCTCAAGCATGTGAAGTTTGGATTTCTTCCCAGTATAACTGCATTAGCAAAAGCTGGGAACAAAATATATAAAACCCCCAAATAAACTAATACGTTATTTAGTTCAGGGCTTCTTTTAATTTTCATGTGACAATATAAAAATTAGATTAATCTCTAACCTAAAAATCTCTCAAGAGTGACTTGAAGTTTTCAGTAACAAAAATAGCCTTTTCACCAAAGAGCAGGAAAGCAGTCCACAAGGGAACCATCAGTGCTGGGAGGACAATGGAATTGGCATCCTTTTAGTGTCTGCAACTGGCCCTCTGGAGACTATTCCTTCCCTGATTTATACACCAGTATTGTATGCTTCATGATCAGAGCTTCAGGATCAGTCTCGCCTTTTGCAAGTTGTCTTACAAAAGAGCAACTAGAAGTACTGGCAGCCTCATATACATTGACCAAAGTTTCCAAAACACATACATGCCACCCAATTAATTAGCATATAAAATAGAAGTAATAGTCAGGGTAACGTGAAATTAATTTAGCTGTCATTTAAAAATGTAAAAATATAAACCTTTTTTAAGAGTAAATTAACTAAGGAATACCAAAAGCAAGGCTATCGCCATGAATTAAGAACACTGATAATGCAATTTTTATATATATATATATATATACATAATCAATTTGTTTGTTTATTTTTCCATTGACTTTCCTGGAAAGTTTTACTATTCACATTACAACATCACTTGCAGCACTTTTAATTAAGATTGCCTTAAAAAATTTGTTTCCAGCTTGTAGACAGCAGAACTTTGTTGCATGTTGGTAGAATAAAATGCCACTCTCAGAAAAGTGGGGATTTTTTTACTTTCCTTTGTTAGAAGGACAGATTCTCTGACATATCACACCACTACATCATTTGATGAGCTAGTATCTATAAGGCAAATTAGAGCAAAACAATCATATATCTCTGCCTTTTCACATATATTGACTAGATGTCAGACAAATTGTTTCACCAGTCCAATAATTTTTCTCTGTCAGCCTTGTTTAAAGAAAATAGGAAAGAAAAGAAAGTCACTTTCCACACATTTCAGTCACAACCTTTATTGAGATAACTATACTAGGCATTCACTTTACTTTTGGAGTTAATTTATACACTTAGAAGAAAAAAATCTATGACATGAAAGTAGGCACAGTTCATTGGGTTTTTTTAGGGAATGATTGTTAAATCCAAACATCTTGTTGGCCTTTTGAAGGGCAAAAGGCTACAAAATATTCCAAATTTGTGTTGATGAATGTAACTACGTAATCTTCTAAACTGTATTTTCTATAAATGAAAAAAGTTTACAACATCTAGTCAAATAGAAGCACACAGATAGTAACATACAACAATACATTATATATCATCTTTGAAGAATCTTTACAGTTGCAATGCTAAGGAAGGCAACTGGTGAATTTTAGAGTGTAAAGAGATTTCTAATTTCTTTGGAATGGAGTGCTTATGATTATCATCATGATTAGTCCACATCTGCAACATGCAAGATTACTGACTAGTGTGCAGGTAACATATGACACTGCTATACTATGCTGATAGCAAATTCCCTCAAGTATTATGCAATTAGACCCCCTAAAGAGCCTTGGTCAATTGTTTGGCTAGTCTTGAAAACTGAAGTTCCTCTTATGGGTCATTTGACTTTGATTTAGGTTAAAGGACTGTCTTAATTAAATCTTTAAAAGAAATAGTCTTTAAAGCTCATTGACAGAAGCCTATTCCATGTTTCAAACTTAAAAACATGACACAAAAATAGTAAGGAAAAATCCCCTTTTGTCTTTGCTTCCAAATTGAAGAGTATGGTCTAGATATGCTATAATTGCTGTCAAGTACTTGTTCCAGCTCTTTTGCCACAGTTTGGTTACGATTCATTTGCCTCTTCTTCTTTGAATTGGAATTTTCATAGCAAAAAAAGCAACACTTCAAAACTGGCATACAAAAGAAAACAATGTTTCTTTGTTCCAGTGAGTCAAGCACTAATTGCTCTAAACTGAAAAACTTGGTAATTTTTACATCTATCACAACAGACAACTGACTCAATCTAGATGGTCTATAATGCTGTCCTCCTCCTTCCAAACGGACAGGCGTAGTCTGAAAGTCTCTCAGCTCTTCGTTCATTTCAAACTCTCCTTGCAAATGAGCCACATGTTTCAGAAGACTACCCAGATAGAATAATTTTTAGACAATCACTATATCTCTCTCTTTCTGATGATGTTTTTTGCTGATACTGAAATTATCATTTTCTTTTTTACTGTCATGGTAAAACTCAACATACCAGTGCCCAGTATAGAAGGATACACTGAAGATTACTTTCAGTGCTCTAATTAATGAGTCAAACAGATGTATTATGAACTCCGTTTCCCCTTCCTCGGCCTCTCTGGTTGTCCTTAAAAATTAGCTTACCAATTACATTTAGGTGGTATCACTGATGAGTTTTCAAAGGCAGGGGCAGGCAGGGAAGAACAGGGAAAGAATTTAGCTAACTTCAACCACAAGAGGCTTAGATCTTTGCTGGGAGTACTTGACTTGGGAAAGCCTGACTGTGACTTACAGCCACACAAACTCCTTTTTACAAAGAGATTTAAGTGGCAAGAATTGGTTCTAGCATGTGAACAGTTTTCTGACAGAGATAAATGCTATTACAGCCACACCCTTACACTTCCTGGCTTCTTCTGAGCAGTGTAAATTTGGTTGTAAGCTGCGACTGAGTGGGGGTGTGTACTAACCCAAAATTACCACTTCAGTAATTCTGTAAAATGCCGTTCACAAACACTTGTGAAAACCAGCAAACCAACCTGGATTTTCTAGATACTGGGCTTTAAACTTCTGGAGAAGGCATCATTGAAAAATCTCTTTACCAATCAATATTTGAGAGTATAATACGCTTATTTGTATTTGGCACCTGTCTCCAAACTGCTCTCACTGTTTTCAATATGACATCCAGACCATTAAGCTTGAGTAAGAGTGGTAGAATCAGACAACAGTCTATAGCACTTTACATTTACAGGGTAATTGTGTTTTAATATGTTAAACACTTTATGCAACTGCAGTAGACTGCAACATCTTTCATATTATATATCCTTTACATGCCATCTCCTTGACAAGCAATGATTAACATTACATTTTTGAAATTTTTTAGTCATGTCAGACTTGCATTAAGATAAACTAATGAACATTTTCTCCTTTTACAAAACAATACATTGTAAACTCCATGAAGCAAACTCATGATTAATGATATAAACAACTAAATTATGGCTGTTTACTGAGACCTTGGCTACCACTACATTTCCAATTATATTGCAAGTTCTTAAATTCTTTCTACAGGAATTGCAAGTTCAGAGGCTTAAATTAAAGTTAGCAAATTTGTTTAATATATGATGATGACAGAATTCCCAGTGTATAATCCTATCTGACATATGGGATAAATAAATCAATATTTTAATATGCGCTTCTTTCCCTGCACAACTTTAATTACACTTAGATGTACAGGTATCACAGAGCTAATTTTTTTGTAACTAATAGAGAGATACATTTAATACTACTATCTGTATGATGCTGCCTCATATCTTCTAGAGGCATTTTGAGACTAGGCATTGCTTTGACATGTTCTTCTGAATTTAAGAGTGCGCACTGTTCAAAATGATAAGTATTAACCACCCAGTTTGCAGGAATTATTCTACTCCATTTTATTCTCAAAATTTCTTGAACAGAAGAGATGGGTTAAAAAAGAAATCACCTTTGCACAATTTCTTTAGGTCACAGAGAAGTCAAATCTCAGGTGTTCCCTACTTTTTATTGCTGTACAAGAGCACTGGGTTCTTTTTCCTCCTTTTAACATTCCACCCCAAGGTAGAGTTTCATTCTATTTCCATGTTCATCAGAAACATATACAGTTAATTTCTTTTTCAGTGTCTGTTTAGCTTGTTTATAGAACTAATCTGTATGAATGTTTGTTGAACTATAGAACATACTGTCTGACTGTTTATAGAACTAATCATAGAATCACAGAATTATAGAATATTTAGGGTTGGAAAGCACCTTAAGACCACCTAGTTCCAACCCCCGTGCCATGGGCAGGGACACCTCCCACTAAACCATGCCATCCAAGGCTATGTCCAACCCAGCCTTGAACCTTTATGAAATGCCTGCACTGAGGCATGTAAAGGTCAAGATCTCAAAAATCCCCTTCTCCTGGTCAAGGTAACATTTTGAAGAAGTAGAATGGCAAAGACTATACTGAATATAGGAAATTCCTTCTGTCCACACAAGGTTTGCCCATACTATTTAAATATACAAATAGGAGGAACAAAGACTGCTAATGACTCTATAGCTGCAGAATGACCATTGGGTGATACAGCACATTCTAAAAAGGTTTTTTTTCCTCTGGGACCTTAATAGCATATAGGAAAAATGGCTCAACAGTCAAACAAAAGTATTAACAGCCACATCTTGGAAGTCACTTTATCAATTCCTTAACCAATTTATTTTGAAGACAAAAGTTTTTATAAACTTATATTTAGTGATATAAACACAACTCCTTACCTATTCTTTCAGAAATTTGCTTTCAATTACACTGCATTTTCAATATCCCTCATGGAATATAATCATTTTGGCATACATATGCAAGATGACAAAAATATCTCCAAAAAGTATTTAAAGAAATTGAAAACAAACAAACAAAAACCAAAAACCACAATTGAAAATTAACAAACAAACAAAAAGGCAACCTTTCTACATCAGTTTATAGGCTGTTAATTTCAGTAACAGAATTGATAAAACATTTTTCAGAAATTAAACCTTACTTTTTGTTTTCAGTTAGTTCTGCTCAGCTGGAAAGTTTCCATTTTCTATTCCTCCAGTTCCCCCATTGCAGTATTTTACAATGAGAATGGTATCACATGTAGTTAGAAATAGCTTTTCCTGATTAGAAATAGCACCATATTTAAATATAAACATTCAATCTGTACTTCTTAAAAGCCCAAGAATTATACATTTGAATCCTTCCTCTTATCTGAGAAGGCTGTAATTCATCATTACTGCTATTACCTGTAATTAATCAGCACATACATCTGAGAATTTCTTGAGGAAAATAGATATAATAACTTTCAGAAATGGAGTAACAACGACATTGACTGATTCTCTAGGACTTTTAGTCTTACCACCCAGGACATAAAGATAGAGGTGGAATCGACAGAATTTCCTCTCATGGGCACTTCTGAATTACTACCTTAGGCATTCATGGCTCTCTCCTGTGAATCTCATCCCCCAAAGGAGCATTCGGGGATCTCAAACTCCTAGTTCTGAACAGAAAGCCTGGCAAATCAGTAGCTACAGGTGCCACAGCAGTTGCCATGCTCCTGAAATGAATATCTTGATAGACATGTCCTCAGAGTCCTCACCAGACAACCAAAGGGAATCAGGAAAACCTTGATGTAACCTCTGATGAAATTGTCAAGTCAGTAGATGATAAATAACAGTATCAGGAGCTTCAGTGTCCAGGTTCTCTGTCAAAAAATACAGGCAGATTTACACTGCCCTGATACAGTGTTGCTGCAGCTTGACTAATAAGCATACCAGTAGCTACCTGGGTTATTTCTACACAATTTACATTTACATTATACTACACAATCTTGCACTCACAACTATGAACTGCAATGCGAGAATGCTCTTCTGATATACATATGACATTGTTTACTACTTACACAAACAAAAATTGGCAGATGTAAGATTTGCATTTGATTGTAGTTCTCATATTTTTTAATGCAAATTAAGCATATTCATCAGAGCATGTCATCAGTTGCATTCCCAGAGGAAAAGAAATTAATAGAAACGGCTCTTATTTTAAATGCTGATTTCTTGTCAAAAGATGGCATGATATATCAGCTCCAATAAAGTCAAGTTTCTCTGATTAGCTTATTCTGTTCCCTCACGCTCTACTGTAATATCTGCCGGACTTAATGGCTTACTTCAGAAAATGGAAACAATTACACCTCTTTTTTTTTTTTCTTTTTTCTTCCTGAAGTATCTATCTCAACTATTTGGTTGGGGATCATGGGTTTTTTTAAGGTAAACTTTTGCATTCCTTTCCTTGCATTTGGTTTTGAGGTTAGGACAGAATAATATTCAGAGAAAAATATAAGTAATTGGGTTAGCTGAATTAAACAATTTTCATTCACTATGTCTATTCTGTACTGATGAGTGGTATCTTTAATATAAATCATTATATGCCTTTGATAGTTAATATAAATCCTGGTGCATTTAATATAAATCCTTTCTGCCTTTGAGGAAATCAGGGCTTGGGTAACTGGCAACTAATTGGCTATCTTCCCTATTCTACCATCAGTATAGCTATTAGTACTTTTGCAACCCAACAGCACATTCCCTTTATTGGCTTCTTGCATTCTTGTATCAAAATTAACAAATTAAATTCTTAGAGCTGTTTTGAAAATCTTATTTTCACTCAGAGGATTGAAAATATTGAAACTGCATTCAAGTCTCGGTGAAAAAGTAATAAGCTGCAAGTAAAATAGCAAATTAATTTGTGTTAGAGAAGTAGTTCTGGTACTTTTCTTAACTCATATTAAAATAGCAACAGTAAATGTGATAGTATACAAGAATATACAATTAACCTGTATCTGCAGATCTGTCAGTGGGTAATTTTTAACCCATCTGTGTGTCCAGTTAACTTCAGAAAATGCAAATTGTTGAATGTAGAGTTGGGTCATTTGGGTATTGTTTGTTTGTCTTTCTAAATCACAATGATACATGGTTTGAATTCAGAGAAGAAAATCCAAGCAGACTGATGATAACTTCCTTTCAGCAGTGGCCATAAAGTAGGTATTCTGTTACACAAGACACAGCTGGGCATAGGTGTAGGAGCCAATTGCTATCTTGTGCATCTGTGCAAAGCATTAGCAAGATCATGGCAATATCTCAGAAAAACCTGTGCGTAGCCCACTGTGCCAAGCTGTGATAAGCAAAACTAATAGCAGCGCAGTCCCATATCACATGCTAATTTACAGGTTTTTACTGGGGTACAGAAAAAATATGATGTTGGACAAATTAGCTGTTAGGGACTTATGACTCCAAAGACTGCTTTGCATTTTCTCCACCAGTATGAAATCATACCCTACAACATTCTTAACAGAGACAGAGAGTGTTCTCTTAACAACAGAAAAGATTTTCACAGAGAAAATTAAATACCTGTGAGTAAAGTGGAAATTATACTTACATTTATAGACTCCAACACTGTTGCCTTAATTACAGGCCATGCCACCTGTGATACCTTACACTGGTGTACCTCATTGATGAGTTTATTTCTTTCTCCAATGTCTTTAGCATTCAAATATATAAATATACATACACACACAAAGTCATACATATATAAATATATCTCCATTAAGAGTACATTGCTTCTGTGTTGACAACAGAATACCAATCCACAAGGCCACTAAATAAGATGATCTGATGTCCACGTCTAGATATAATCTTGTGCACACTTGAAGAGGCTCTCCTGGACTTTGCTATGTGAAACAGCTTCATATTCGCTTCTCCTGTTCTTAACAAACAAAATATGTATTTTCCAAAAGTAAGCACCTCATCTCAAGAAATACCCCCATGAATACATATTACAAGTCTTCAGACTACATGTGTACCTACTAGTTAATGTGTCTTCTGCTGTAAAACTGACATCCTAGAGAGTGGGACTCTAAGCTACAAAGGAACGTTAAATAAAACTATGTTCAGCACAAGTGGACACACTAGGCAGATTTAAACCATCACTGACAGAAGAGTGACAACAAACAATAGCTAGTGTGATTGCATCTGTACCATCCCTTGTCTTCTCAGATGGGAAGACAACAAAGGTGTCTTCCACTCAAAAGGACTTTGGCAAATCCAGCTGAAGGAAACTGACCTTAGAGGGATCTATACCATGAGCAAATTCCATCTGAGTTAGAAGTTGAAAAGTAGTACCAGTGTTGTGGTTTAAGCTCAGCCAGCAACCCAGAAACCATGCAGCTGTTCACTGACTCCCCCCTTCCTCCCCCTGCTCCCAGAGGGATCGGGAGGAGAAACAAAAGAATATAATTCCCACAGGTTGAGATAAGAACAGGACAGTAATTGACATATATCAGAAAACAACTACTGCTACCACCAATAATAATAATAATAAGGGAAATAACAAGGGAAGAGAATACAACCGCTCACCACCCACCAACCGATACCCAGCTTGACCCAAGCAGTGATCTAACCCTTCCGGGTAACTGCCCCCAGTTTTCACATCATGGGCATGATGTGCTGTGGTATGGAATACCTCTTTGGTCACTTTGGGTCAGGTGTCCTGTCTCTGCTTCCTCCTGGCTTCCCTTCCTCCCTGGCAGAGCATGAGACTCAGAAAGCCCTTGGTCAGAGTAAACATTACTGAGCAACAATTAAAATCATTGGTGTTATCAGCACTGTTCCCAGGCTGAAAGTCAAAACCACAGCACTGCACCAGCTACTAAGAAGGAGAAAAATGAGTGCTACTGTGGAACTCAGGAGAACCAGTTACAGAAGCCTCTGTCTCTGCAAGAGTCTTTGAATATCAGTTACATTTTGGCTAAACGTAAAGCCTTGCACTGTTATTTACTTCCTTCGTATTCAAGTACCATTATCATGCTAACAGAATGTGAACTAATGGTAGAAACACTATAAGCATACACTTGAACCTCAGATGCTCCAACAAATGGCTTTTCTCTTTAGCTTTAAACCAATAAATGATTTCCATCGAGGGGAGACCACAAATTCAGGAATATTGGTTTTAATTTGGTGGAATAAAAGGGGGTCAAAATATTTGGCCTTGAAACAAAAGAAATAGCCATGAAGAAGCTAACACCTCTCCATAATTAGATATATGAAATTCTTATGCCCAGTTCTTAAATATTGTAAGCTTTACAATTAAACTTATACTGAATTTGAGAAAGTCTTCACTCCTTTTCTGTGTAATGAGAATTGACTGCCTTTCCTGAAATGCCCTGAAAAGCCCTTTCATTGGTGTTATTTCATGCTTTCAGATTGATTTTTAACTAAAAGTTAATTTCAGCCATATTTTGCTTTGTTATTCGGAGCAGAAACTATATAGTATGCTCCAAAAGTGTGCACTGAGATATTCAGCTTTGCATTTGCACTACTGTATTGTGATCTTCAAAGAAAAAAGGGAAATCTAATTAATAATAATGACACGGAAATCATTAAAAAATGATTTCTTAAATGTTAAAACTCAGCAATAAGCCAATGGAAACATAAACAAGTCAGAATATTTTGAGAATTATTATTACCAAAAATAGAAGTTTACTGGAAGAAAAAAAGTCACTAGGGCGTTCTTCTACAGTTATAATGTAAAGGGTAGGACTGGGAATTGTAAAGGTACATGACATTTTACTAATTTCTTAGTCCACTCCATGTAGTAGCTTGCATTACATTGCCAGTGCTTAGCTATCCATCAGATAATCATAAGTATTATTGCTTATTTTCCAAAACATATGGGATCCACATGACAGAAATCAAAAGTACATTGCCAAAGCATCAGTGCACGTCCCTCAAAAAGGTGCATTCTGATATTTGCTACATATGTGCATGCTTACACAGACATGCTGCTTCTAATTTGTATATTCTGTCTTAGATATTTGTCATTTTATACTTAGCAATTTGGAACACAATTAACATGATCTGACAACTCCTAAAATAACTTAATCCGCCTTCCCACCTTTTTTCCTCCTAAGATCATGTAGGAAGAACGAATAATTTTTTAGTTAGTGATGGCCTGGGTTCAGCTGTAACAGTCATTTTTAATCCACAGTAGCTGCTACAGTGCTGTGTTTTTGACTTTAGCCTGAGAACAATGCTGATAACATACCAATGTTCTGAGTTATCATCTGGGCTTAAACAACAAGAGTGATCAAAAAGATTCAAGAGAAAGAGAAAAATGGTTTTTAAAATTAACCTGTACTTGCAATATTTTACTGGTCTATGCTACTGCAAAATCAAGTACATACTAAGCCTTATGAACCTGTCAACTGGATTCAGTTATAGAGGCATTTTGGGGCGGCGCTGGCTGTCTTCTGAGAGTGGGATCAAGACAGCGTAATTCATTTTAGAATAGTATATTGGCCTTTGTAAAATAATGACTTTCAGACACTGATTAAGGTGCAATTCAGCTGCTGCTTCCTTTCTTTCCTTTTAATTTAATTCATCTCATGCTGAATAATTGTAAATTATATTATAAAAGAAAAATTCAAATCTGAACATGTTCTGATGACAGAAAGAAGAACATAAACCTTTCTTTGCACAAATGGCATACAGCATGTGAAGGTACATTAAAATTACATTACTCGTAACAAAGTGCCCTTCAGTGTATCTACAAATAGAATTTGCTCTCATTTTCAAATAATTTTAGACTGTCAGAATGAAGTAGCAAGACTAAAGGATTTGGGTTCAATAATGGTGAAAAGGGTCAAAATTTGTTTCTAACATAACCTTGGAGGTTCTTGACAGTTACAGGTACTGGATTCAGGCTTTATCCAGTGATTTAAGGACAACTCAGCTCCAGCTGTGACATATGTCCCTTTGGAAACTGACACTTTTGCTTATATTGGTCACAGTATAACAATTGATTTCAAACAAAAAAATATTGTTATAATAATATTTTTGCCTATTTCCTTGTAAAATCATGACATAACTATTTCGTGACTAGCATGAAACACACTCTTTATTTTCACTTGCCTGTTTTCAGGGATAAAGCATTTGTGTTTGGTCTGACCCCCCAGTTCAGGACATTATGTCCTTGTGACACACTGCAATCACAAAAAGGTTGTTAGGAATGCTTTTTTAACTGACTTAAAAGAATAAAGAACCATAAGAAGAAAGAATGAATAAAACACTTAAATTTGCTCTGAATTTATGTGTACCTGAACGCATAGCATCTTTTTGAATGCTTTCATAATCATGCCAGTCCTTCCTTTTCAAGCCATCAGTCCAGATAAAGAGCTGTCCATCTCCGAGCCCCAATGGAATTGTCTATAAAAATAGTAAACAAACAAAGAAATAAATATGTTTGCATTATTACAGAAGAACACTTATAATGACACAAGTAAATAAAACATTCAGTTTATCCAATGCAAATATTGAAACTTTACTGTGATAAATGAAGCTACTTTCCTAAATAGTGTGAGAAAACCAAAAATTTATTTCTTGACAAACAATTAATCAAAATATGTCAAACAATTCATGCTTAACACTTCTCTTTCCAGCAGTGTTCTGCTATGACTGTCTAGCAAGAAGCTCACAGATGTTAAATGGACCACTAAATAAGTTCTGTTTGTTTGCTTTTGTTTTGTTTTTGTTTTTATAGCTAAAGATGAGTTATTGTTATTCATATAAGGGCAAGCTCACAGCATCAGAGACAAAGAGTAAAGAGACCCTCAAAGCACTCTCATACCCTGTAAATCTTACTTCATCATAAGAGATAAGGGGAAAAAAGCAAACAAACCCATACCCCCTAAAAATTACCCTGCAAACTAACCCCATGCAACATGCAGTTGGTACATTGACTTCCCCTTTCCAGACCCCAAATTCTTGTGTAAAGCTAAGAACTGTTTTTCACTTCTAATCAAATATATCTTTTCAGGGCTTTCCTTTTTTCTTTCTGCAAAATGCTGGTACTTTAGAAAAGTAAATTAGAAAAGTGCACCAGAAGTACATTTGAAATACAAAATTTTGATCCATAGGAAGTAGTACAAAGCTGCAGAATACTTCAAGTTAGCCATTTTCTAAATGCTTAATCTACAAAAGATATACGAAGAAGTGGAGAAAATTTTATCAAGCAAAGATGATTTACCATATATGTGCTGAAGAAAGTAAAGAAGTGATTCATTGCTGCTTAGGAGTAACATGAAAATTCTAGTTCCTTTAATTCTAGGTTTGAACTCATAAATAGTTAAGAACGAAAAGCATACATACAATGCATGTTATAATACTGTTGTCAAAGGGTATATGCCAACAGAGTTGAAAAGCAATTCCACGGAAGCAACATTTGATCAGTCTTCTACTAGGAAATACTGAAAGCTCCATAATAACCTTATGCACATGCACGAGTGATGCTTTGAACTTTATGTACAAAGCATGTAAGCCCAACAAATATTGGACTCACCCATCTTCTTTCATTGACTTTGCACAAAACAGGATGATACTTGATGGCTTCAAGTGAAGTTGTCCAATTATTTTCAGTTAGGGTTTCCCTTTTTAAGACAGATAAATGTTTGCCAAGGTACATGATATGGGTCTGGAAGGTAAGCCATCCTTAACACGGGTTTGAAGGCTTTCAGAGGTGTAAGCAGGAAGTGAGGAATGTCAGGCGTGGCTGTTTACCTCCAAGCAAAGGGTACTAGCAATCCTTTAGATCAGCTGATATTTCTGAGAATGTTGGATATTCAGAGCAAAGTGCCGTGAGCTCATTGCTCTCCAATAAAGCCCTGAGTTACTGAGAAAAATTCATCACATTCTGCTAGCATGACCCACTTTCTTTAATTTTAATATTAAAGGTAACTAATGTTACATGTCACCAAAATGCGATCCAGCCTGTGCTTATTCCTCTATTACAAATTCTGCAGCCATACTCCAAGACAACACTGCTACCTTGTTTTAATACAGTACAGTTTGGAGGTTCACACATGGAAGAACTGAAAAACAGCTAAAGATATCCTGATACAACTGTTCTATGTTATCAAAATATCTAACCTTCCACATCCTTGAAATGAACTCATTAATGTCAATAATTCTTGAGTTCAGATAATGCTAATATTCTAATCGCAATATGAAATTGGTTGTTTCTTAAAGTTAGAAGCATAAGGTACAACACAGGCTGCCAGTGTTAACCATGATTCTTGAACCCAAATTCCTAAAATCACCCACTCTGAAGCACTAACTGGCTCTTTAAAAGTCAGACCCAGACAAATAGGCTTCAAATAAACTTCTATCACTTGTCAAAAATATAGCTGGTACAAATCACTTGGTCTCAAAAATTCAGGACTGTCAAAACTATCCTATCAAGAGCAGGATAAACTTTACTTTTGTGATGCTTTATTCCTGCGGTGGCTTCTTTCCCTAAAAATAGTGATGCAAATGGCAAGTTTTCAGCACACTGAAAGAAAGCCAAGTAGTGGAGCTTACAGCTGGTTTTCTGTTGCCTATTTGCATTTTGATGTCATTAGTCTTAAAAAATATTAATTATTTGTAGTTACTTTACCTGATAACATTTACAAGTCTAATGTACCAGGGGGCCCTCCTGAAAGCATAATATAGTTAAATAAATATATCCACCAAAATTAATCTAGCAAAAGGATAAATATAAATCCAAATATCATGTGATACACAAAAAGCTAACTGAAGCCTTGCTCTGAATGATATGTTGGATATGTTGCATTGCCCTAAGAGGAAATCCTAAACTAACAAATCCAAAAAACATAGTTTTGGAGCCCTCATAAGTCTCTGTTTAGTGACTAAGAGTTTTGTTTAGACTGGTTTAGGTTTGTTTATTTTTTAAAATAAATCCCTTACCTCTCTCCCTTCAAAATATATACTGTTAAGAGCAATCAATACCACGGTGATCCTTCAGCTCTAACATCCTTTCAGTGTAGGGGAGAATGAAACACAATGCCCTCTCAGAGTGGCCTTCTAAGTGTGGTATGGGGAGTGCATATTGTGGCCCTTAGAAGGACTGAACTTCATGAAATTCACCATGTGTACACACTAGTTTTAGTTCTGCAGTGAGCATGAAACAGGGTTTATGAAGGGATTCAGAGATTCAAAGCTATACTCTCTGGAAAGAGCAAGAGGTTTTGCAGTGGAACTTCTAAAGCTCTGAAGAAACCAGAACTGCCTTCAGTCCCTCAACTAAATATCTCCTTTGTCAGCAATTGAAGGATTTTTTATTATTATTTCATTTTTATTTTAGTTTTTTGATGTTACTCTGTTGCTTAACGAGATACAAAAGCACTTGGGAAAATTGGTTCCTCCCATTCACTTTTGCCTAAGGGTAAACAAATTGGATTTCGAAACATGGTTTCTGGATTGTTTTTAAAACTGCTAAAAGGCTACATGGCAAAACTCTATGCCCACATGCCTACTCCTTCCAGGTGACAGAGACTGGAAAAGCCCCTATTTCTAAAGCAGTTCTAGCTGGTGAGTAAACAAAGAAAAATAAATAAATAAATAGATGTACATTTTATTCTAGCCTTGTCTTCTCCCTACATATTCTCAACTTTTCTTTATCTGCTCTGTTTTGGATATATTGATAAATTCCATCACTGTCGTTGTTTAAGCTCAGCCATAACTCATGCAGTCACTCTCTCACACCCCCACTTCCTCCTCCCCTGCTCCCAGAGGGATGAGGAGAATCAAAAGAATGTAATTCCCAGGGCTGGAGATAAGAACAGGCCAATAACTAAGGCATAACACAAATCACTACTGCTACCACCAATAACAAGGAAATAACAAGGGAAGAGAATACAACCACTCACCACCCATCGACCAATACCCAGCCCAACCCAGCAGCGATCTAACCCTTCCAGGGGTTAGTAAAAACTGCCCCCAGTTCTTACATCATGAGCATGATGTGCTCTGGTATGGAATACCTCTTTGGTCAATCTGGGTCAGGTGTCCTGTCTCTGCTTCCTCCCGGCTTCCCCTCCTCCCTGGCAGAGCATGAGGCTCCAAAAGTCCTTGGCCAGACCAAACATCACTAAGCCTTAACTAAAAACATTGGTGTTATCAGCGCTGTTCTCAGGCCACAAGTTAAAAACACAGCACTGCACCAAGTACTAAGGAGAAAAATTACTGCTACTGCTGAATCCAGGACAACCATTTTATGTCAAATTAGAACAAACTCTGGTTTTGTTATAAACAGGCTATGATTAACTGTAATGGCTAGATAATGATAACCAATATAGTGTTACTAGTTGTAAGTACACACAAGAAAGCCCAGAAACCACATCCCAACTTCTATGATCAATCTCAGAAAGACAAATTCTGAGTAGGGGAATAGGAAGTCATTTCACAAGATCAAATGTGCTAACAGATTCTGATTCTGAATTCTTGCTGATCACGCACTTAACCATAAGCCGATGGGCTAAACTTGAAATAAAATGCATTAGTAGAAATGCAAAGAAAGCAACAAGAGGAATTCTTCTTTTTAAAGGTAACATATAAGCAGCCAGACCAAAAATGATTAATTTTATGCTACCTTATGACTTCAGCACAAAATTTGGTTTAGATGTTTAAACAAATAATCAAATCAGCTTGGTTCCAGACCATTAAAGAAAAATTTATCAAGGTTTGTTAATTTGTGGCTACATAAATTACTGAGCCATAGGACACAAGAGAGAATACATGTTTCCTATTTGCACATTCTGGGTTCTCTTATATTTAAATAGCAGTAACACTGCAACACTGATGAAAAGTGTTAGTTCTACATGTGTCTGTAATTGAAAGAGGAACAGTACTCTTTTTGGTATATATGAAGGCCTAAGAAATGGGAAGTATGATTGGAGAAAGTTACTGTTCCTCCCAACAAATGTAGTAGAACTTCTTTCCAGTGGAAACCAACGTATGAGAAAGGAGAAGGCACAGGCACCCTTGACTCCCCCAGGCACCTCACCCAAACATGCAAGCAATGTTTATATGTAAATTTTAGTGATATATAAATATGTAGGAATGAGTAGCTGATTAGCTGAAACATACTCAGGGTTTTCGCCTACAAAACATATCTGCAAGTCACCCACAAAATCATGCAGTTTGCCTCTACAGCCCATAGCCTCTGGAAGTCAAGAACTACTTTTATCATTGTAACACTATTATAACAGCAAATATCACTCTGCATACAGACAGATGGAATTTGACTGGCTGTCAAAAGAATCCTACAACAATTTATCATCAAGCCATTTGTTACATGTAGTATGCAGCTGTGAGTTGAACATTTTCATGTGTTTCAGTCCAAAAGGGATTAGCCACCTACAGCAACATTCCATACAGCATCTGCCTTACTATTTCGTTTTTACACTAACCTCAAACCTTTTGGGACACAAGACTGATACAGCACTACACAGACTCTGAAGCTCCTTCTCCTCCAGAGAAGACTCAACATCTGGTTCAATTACAGAGAATATGATAAGCCTCCAAAATAGTGCAATTGTCAAAAACTCACAGATTATTGGATCCCTCAGAAGGAAAAATAACCCACCCTCTTCTCTGCTTTGACATTTGAAAGCTTAACTCAGAAACAAGTGCCTTCATTGAATAACTCATTTATTTTTAATTTCACTCTGTGGAGGCAGACAATTTGAAGGGACTCGGGCAAACGAGGATGATATATCAATGGAAATGCACCTTTCTAAAAAGAAGAGATAATTACAGATTCGCTTTTAGCCTGAGGTTACTAAACACCAACATACAATCAAATACTGCATTAACAAAACATATGCTGATCAGCATAATCACTTCCAATTGTTTAATTTATTTTAGGAAATAATCTTGACTAGAACATAAGCACTTGATCCTGCTCAGAAAAAGATGCACATGGGAAAGAAAGGTGGTAAAGTACTGACATTAGACACCTTCAGGGATGTTTCAAGAGAAACATGAAAACAAACGCTGTTTGATTCTCCTTTGTTCTTGAAGTAAAAGATTCTGTATAGTGTTTGTAAACAGTGTTGTGTAAAACAGATAATCCACGATTTTTCTTTCATTCACCTAAAAAAAATAGGTTTCAGGTCTCTAAGCTCTGACCAACTACTCTGATCCAACAAGAAAATAATAATAATAAACAAACCCAGAACCCACTGAGCAATTAAATTCATTCCTTTATCAGATTATATTTGAGGAGCACTTTTCAAAGAGTGGTGCCATAAGATATATCACCATAAATTTATTATAAATCAGCTTCAAAATCACAACATGTGCATTTCCCAGATTTTGGTTCTAACATTATCAAAAGCATAGGAAGACAGACTTTCTCATGAAGCTTTTCCCCAGGAATTGGAATGATCATGAAAACTACTTGTTTTGAAAGATTTCCCCTATTTCTGTTTAACCTGAATTTTAGCACAAGACCATCAAAGTGAGATATTAGCACTACAGTATCCAAAACCAAAGCTGAACTGCTCTCCCACTTAAACAAACACAAGAAAAATCCATTCTGGTGCAGTGACTGGCTGAGGATACTAGAGATGAAAACCAAAATATTATTTCCCCTAAAGATGTGCTTGATATAAGGCAGCCTGACCTATAGAAAATGTATAAAATCCAAACATCACACTATCCAATCTTTATGCCTTTATGCTTAAGCTTTGGATGTCACTTAGGTAGCTTTTCTTTCTTGTATCTCTTTAGTGTTAGACTAAAAACCAGAAAAGGTCTTATGTCTGAACTGCCAATGCAACTGAGATCTCCATATAAGTATTATGCAGAGCAAATAGGTACAATACAGTCCTTAGGGACCTGTGAAGTTTCCATCACCATAAAATCATATGTAGTAATTTGGACCCCCCACAATCTTTCCCAAAAATACCCGGAGCAGGCATTGCACAGACTGAAAATACCAGCTGATAGTTTTGTACCCTCACGCTACTTGCTTCTCAGGATCCTTCTCTGGGATGCTGTCTCACTAGGAGAGGAGCAGTGGCTGCAGTGAGTGCAGCAGCAGGTTGGGGCGGGTGGACAGTGGCTGCCCTGCCCACCAGGGCACCCACCTCTCAATGCCATTCAGTCTGTCCTGCACTGCTGCTTGCTTGCCACTTGTTTGCTTTGCTTGCCTGCCAAAACTGCTGGCTATCAGAGTGGCATTTGAGGGATGTACAAGATACAATCAGGAAGAACTGGAGAGACAAGAGTGCCAAAGCAATGTCTGGGGGACCTCATCCTACAGTGCAACCCTCCCATGTAGTTTAAAGAAATAACTGCTGTAGGCCTGGATATCCTCGTTAGGTTGGAAGATGTGGAAGATGAAGCAAAGGTTGTACGGTAAAATAAAGAGAACTACTATCTCCTATCAAAAGAAGGTGGCTAAGGCTCTAAAGCTCAGAATCTGTCTAAAAGAATAAAAACATAGAATACATTCAGATATAAGCACTGTCTTTTAATTATATTTTTAAGCAACTTCAGAACATTTCTAAAAATACAAACCTGAATTGTTTTCTAAACCCTTTGCCTGAAGAAATATAATAGAGAGTTGGGGACATGATGAATTTCTGCATATGCTCAGATTTCTTGTGCCATTTATTTGTTATGCCAGAGCAAATAAGTGCTCATTGCTCTGACATTTGCATTAGTAGAAATAATTAGCCCAGCACATCAAAAAAAGGGCAGCACTTGATTTAGTCTGCGACATCTGAATGACTCAAGGTTATTTCGTATTTGAAACACATCAGACTTACTGTGCTTTTTGTTTCTAAAATACCACAGCAACCCAGTAACATCGTGTCATCAATTCCAAATTAAAGCTTTTAATAATGTTATTTAGAAAATGCCAAGCTCCCAAAGCATTTCATTACTAAGATTTTAATAGACAGGTATAAAAGTTGTTATTGCTGCACTACAATTATATCGTTAAAAGTCACAAATCTGCAGAAAAAACCCTAAGTTAAAATATGAGTTTTAAAAACATCACAATTTCCCATTGACCCAGTGCATGAGTGCTGGAGCACTGGGTAAATATAAACTCTCTAAAGATGCATTTGCATGCTGAGAAGTTGTGATTTATCATGTCAAATTATGGCAGATTACAGCTGTGTAATAATATACACTGGTACAAGAAGACTAACAGCTTCCTTAACTCAGATACTGTCTTGCATCCATCATTCATAGATTAAGACCTTGCAGTATACACTGCCATTCAGGATGTAGAACTTTAAACACACGTATTTCACAAATTATGAGGAAAAGGATTTGTAGACTCCTACTATGTTGACTACACAAGGTGATACCCCAAGGGAAGTTCTGTGCTTTGCATCTCTGATGTATTTTGAAACTACCCTCAAAAATTATTTCTCGTTTCTTTTAACATCACACATTTCCAGAACAACCATTATTACCACAGTGAAAGAACCAGGGTAATTTCAGTTAGCTTCTCATATGAATAATGAGTTACATCTCGTGTTGGCTCTCGAATTACTATAAAGGAGAAGTAACCAGAAAGTCGACATTTGTATTTCCTGACTTTTAAGAATGACTCAGGTAACACAGGCAATCCCGAAAAGAATACAGCAGAGTAGGACAGAATAGCACCAAATTTCTATCCTGGGCACATCACAATATGTCTAAATGCATTTTTCTGTTTTTCAGTCAATGTTCATTGCCTTTTGAAGTATCCCTCAGCACCCCTAGAAAGGTCTGGATCTGTCTTCTTTACTCCCCACAGACAGACATTTATATCTGCTGGTATAATGGCTACAAACACCTCGTCTTTTTAAGGCTAAACAGGCCCAGCTCCTCAGCTTCTCCCCAAAAGACAGATGCACCAGTCTCTTCGGAGGAGGAGAAGAGTAATACTAGTTCCACAGATAAAGGATATAATTCCAGAGGAACTGGCACTCCATACCCGTTGACCTGAAACACCATGAATTGCCGAAGGTGAACTATGAAGTCTGGCAGTGAACCTTGGCTCCCTGTATGTCACAATTTCAACTGTCCGTAGGACAGAAGGTAGGGTCTAGTCCGAAGAGGTAACAAAAAGATTCCCCAGAGTGAGCAACTCCCATCTCTTTCTGCTGGCTTGTCTAAACTGGTGACAGAGTTGCTCAATAACTAAAACACCTAAACCAATCTTTTCTTTATGTTTTATTTTCATTTGTCTTACTTCCAACTTGGTGAAAAGAAACTCAAGAAACATTGTAAGAGAAAGGGCAGACACAGAAACTAGCTTAGCCAAACTTTCTACATGTTTTAGCTCTAAATAAGAAAAAATGCTATGAAAAAATAGTTTCTGTACCAATGAGAGCATATTTTTGACTGCGATATAAGGTAAAACTTCATTTGGTCTCTTAGAGTATTTGTAAAAGCTAAGAGCCTTTTATGACACATTTTTTAATTGATACAGTAGAAAGGTAATAGATTTCTTAATGATAGTTTTAACGAGCTTTAAATTCTAGTCTCTACAGATAAATTACCATACTATGAAACAGCCTCCGCATACAGGTGAAATACAGTAACTAAACATTTTTACAAACAGCAGAAGAAAAATACTGATTTATTTAAACAGTATTTCTGAAGGTGCTTGCTAATCAACGCCAGAACAGAATTCATGTTCCAAATGCACTGATTTGCAGAATACTCAAGTTTTTGTCAATGCCAATATGGAGGAGGAAAACATTTTACCATCTTGCTGAGCACCTCATAGTCCTAGCCTGTTTACAAATACTCCAGAGTAACTATATTTAAAAACAAATCTTTATGCAAAAAAGACCCACCATGAAAGTAAACCTGTTACTATTAGAAGTTTCTTTTCTGCAAAAACATCCATCAGTGCAAGAACTGGTATTAAAACTCACCAATTAAATGCATCACTAATACCCAATTTTGGAATTTGCAGGTTAGATTACATTGGATTAAAGAAAACATTGTTTAACTAAAGTAATAAACCCACATTGCTAAAGAATTATTACTTTGCACTTAAGATCCTGAATCAAACTAATCTGCCCAAATGCAAGTGCCAGCTCTTATCAGGAAGCTTCTGATACTGCAGTGTATGTATCATTACTCAATCTCTCGAACAATTCTTTCCTTATGTGGGCATTCGATAGTAATTTCCATTCCCTAAGAGATTTTCAAACAAACTCCACAGACTGCTGTAGAAAGAAAGCCAATTAAATGTAACTGGCAGGTTTATATTCTTGTTCAGCTTTCTTAAGAAAACATGAAGCTGACAAGAAGGCCTCTTCCAAGGTCCTTGATTTTTTTTTGTCTCATCATGCTTTCTGAATTTGACTTAACTGCATGCTCGCTCCCTTCTCAGTCTCATACTCATTCCCACAATAATTTCTTTCCTTTCACCTGAGTGTAGTTAAGTCAAGCTATTCCCACACAAATACCCTTTCATAGGTGAAACTCTAAAAATAAACTGAGGGAAATTTGACAAAATAACATTGTTTAGTATACTTCTTTCACATAAGAAAGTTTTTAACTCTTGCTTTCCACCAACAAAACAACAACACACAATGAATACTAAAATAGAGAAGAATTTGCTCTCCTGAATCCATTTAATTGAAGAACAGGTTAATTAATATTGAAGGAGTCCTGACGAATCTTAATACTAAGATACTACGGTAACTCCTGTTGCTGCCCTGTCATGTCCATTTTTGTTGAAACATCAGAAATAAATTCAATGCTACAGAAAGTTTTAAGCCATGTTTTATTGTGCGAAATTCAACAATCAGTCTCAGAATCATAAAAAGGTATCTGAAATATCTTTTGAAACGTAATCTTGCCCCAACTCAAATCAGGCGTGGGTATGCCTAAATTACTCCCCTGAATATCTACCTAATCTGCCCTTGCTGACCTCCAATAGCAGAGACTGCCAATCACCCAAGGCAATCTACTTCCATACTTCATTATCCTTGCAATTAGAAAACTTCCCCTTTCATCTAACCTGCATTACTTGCTGCAATTTAAGCCTTTTATTTCTTTGTTCTTTTCACCAGGGAAAGGAATAACATACTTCCTTTCCAGCAGCTTTTCATGGACATGAAAATTATTCTCTTTTCTAGACTAAAGGCTCTTAGTTTTTCAGTTTCTCCTCAGCGCTTGTTGCTGACCCTGTTTGAAGAGAACAGTATTGCTTTGTTAGTAATTGGATAAGACTAAGAATAGGAAGACAACAAATTGCTTATTAAAAAAATCCAAACAAACCAATAAGAAACATTAATACTAACTGGACAAAGAGCTAAATACCTCAAGGTGACCATTTCCTGAAAATAAGAAATTTATTGTAACATGTTTTTCCCTCTCTGATGGTGTAATAACATATCCATGTTGTGAATTCATATACTTCATACTTTCAACCCAACCTCATCCCAATTTATGAAGCAGCAGTGAATTCTTTTTAAAGTGGACAAGTGACTGAAAGGTTTTTGCATAATTAAGGAAGTGAAGATTAAATTACACCACAATCCTGAAATGCCTGAAATGCCTGAAATCAATGAGATGCTTACACTTAAAATTACCAACCTACTAGGAATGATGATGTACCAGATTTTGTAATTCTGCTTGTGCCTGTGAATGAATGCTGATTTTTTCCCTGGCAGTAAAACCATATTGAAAGAATTCAGATATGGACAGAAACTCTTCTCCAGGTGGGAAAATGGCAACAGGAGTGGAAGGACAGAAGACTTAAGAGAGGTTTTAATGAAATATTTCAAATTCCAACAACAACCTTGTATTTTTCCTCTGAACGAAAAACTTTGAAATTGGATAAACAGATGATCTTCTCTGCCTAATGCCATTTAAGCTGACCTTTTCATTTTATGCCAATAGTTTTCAATTATAAAACCAATCACTATATTTCACTGAACGGAGAACTGTGATTAGTTAAATCTATTTTTATCAACCACCTGAATGTGAATAGCATATTAAAGTAATGTGAACAGCTTTGACTGATACACAGTTTTAATTTCTAATTCCTTGTCTCCCACTCTTTTGCTAGGAATTGAAGGTTACACATCATTGAACAGGGTAAGCTACTGTAACTTAAATGTGGTTTCAAAGATTTGACCTTCAGTTTTTCTCAGACTTTTTTCTCCCGTGTAGTATATAGACACCAAATTGACAGGTCTGGAGTGCCACGGAAAGTTTTAAAAAATAAAATCTTTATCAAAACCAAAACCAAAACCCACTCAAAACTCAAGACTGACATTAAAATTAATTACCACAGTTCTTTCAGAAGAAGAATCTATATCCACCCACCTTTGTTACATACTCTGTATAGCTTTTATAAAAATCTTTAAAATGCAAGATAATAATTCTTCTCCAATGTATGTTCATTACTCAAGTTAATTAAATATGCCATTTAGTCTTCTAAGAACTAGAACCCATGTCCAAAGCTAGGTATTTAAATTTGTGTTTACTTATATTAATATTAGCAGCCTAATTTTCATAGGCTCCTACTGATATCAGCATTTAAGTCTGAGAATGTTAATGCTACTTACTATATCTGAGCACCTTGTACTTGAGACCCTGCTGTGGCATTGCACTGTAGAAGTCATGAAAAGACTGTGCTCAATAGCCAAGTAAGTTCTGCAAAGAAACCATGGCAGATAGAGAAATGGTACGGCAATTTCCACAGCCTTTCCCCTGGAAAAGGTGCTAGAACATGTGTGCAACCCCCTCCTCTGAGGGCAGGTTTTCTAGTAAACTCAAGACAACAGCCCATCCTGCCAGCCTCCTGCAGGGTCACAGCTGCAGTACTGGTTAACCCCAGCCCTCGCAGATGCTTTCATCACAGCAGGCTCACACCTTTCTACAGGTTAGCTCTCACCAGGCCTTCTGGCTGAGAACTTAGGAGAGTCTCTGTTCTGCCTTTGCTAAGTCTCTGTGCATAAACATAAAACACTCTTATTCCCTCAGTGCTACCTTGGCTGAACTCAGTATCCTTATATTCCCCAGCAGATCTGATATACAGCTATGCTTCAGTGGCTCTAAGGCAAACTCCAGGGCTCCCTTAAAGGCCAATTCTCTCTACAACCAGGACCATTACTACCATGTAGACACAGAGAAAAAAATATATTATCTCAGCTAGCACCATGAAGTAGCTGTTCTTTCAAAACTGACTTTTTACTGATGACTGTTACAATTGGAAGGATTAATATTATTAGTTCCCTTTTTCTCTTAGCTGGATATTTCCATACTCAAAAACCTTGAACTTTAAAATGTCTTGGGTCTGGGGAAGAGTCAAAAAGGAAACACATTAAATTGTCAGTTTAATATATATTAGATTCCACGGCGACATTAAATTTCCCTTTTTATCCATGAATATTAAATATTAATGAGGTCTCAGGTACAAAGACATTAAAGTGAAACATCAGAGAGCTATCACTTAACTCATATACAGACAAAGAAAGTTCACAAGGGAAGCTAATAAAGGTCAAACCCACAGAACTACCATAAAACCAGAACATACAACAGACAGACTCAAGTAAACCTGCTTTCAAAAGGGCTATTAAGAAATGTACACACCTTTCCACAAGCAGAATTTTCATGCAAAACACAAAGAAATAGAAAGTAATTAAATACATGAATCCTATTTGTGCATGTATTCCTAACAAAGTAATGCTCTGAGAGCCTACAGACATCTCTTGAGTGACTTGTGAACAACATGTAAAGGAGGCTAACAATCCTTAAAATGAAGAATTCAAACACACAAACAAAATCATAGTAGTAGCTGCATCCTGATGTCCTGTGTTTCTCCCATGTCTCCAGTCCTGGAGACTCCCATGCCTACAGCTTTAAACATAACAATTTAAAAACCCAAGCACAGAGCCACTACACATAAAGATAACAAAGCAATATTTGCATGCCAGCATACCCAAAATACAAGGATGAATAGGAAAGCAAAAGATCATAGGCCAACCAAGTGACAGCTTATTTTCATATATTTGTAATTCACTTTTCTACCTCTACCATTTTATTCATACACACAACACCTCCCTGCAGGTATAAAAGCAGATATTCCATTTCTCCACCCCTGAAGATAAAAATTTCTTGTTACAAAATGAAAACATACCTGGGAGACATTCAGTATTTGGAGGCATAGTCTAGCACATCTGACAGAAATATAGTGAGGCAAAATTCTACACCAAATGTTCTATAGGTAAAACCCCAAACTGAAAGTCATAGATCTTTCTGACTTTATGTAGAAATTACAGTTGTGTTCCTTCAGCCAATTGTGTATCCAGGCTGTATTTAAAAATGAATTTCTGTAAAATCAGAGTTATTATGGTGCATATGATGGCTAGGATAGCATATTCTGAATACACAGTATTCATTTAACTGGAAAATTTTCGCTTCTAAATATCATATTATAGCACGGATATACAATGGCTTGGCACATATACTATAAATGAAATATTAACAGCTCAACAGTAATTTCTAAATCATCTCAGAAATATATTTAGATATACTATAAGCTGCTTTTATTATATTGCAGCATCAGTCATCACATTAACAGTAACGAATACATGAGACTTCACAAAAGGGATATCAATATCTGTACCATCAGATCTTGGATAAAGCTATTTGAAGACTCCTGTCACTCATATAAAGCTGATCAGGTCACCACAAACCCTAAATGAAGCAAACCCCTGTGTGTGAAGGGACAGAAATAGTTAACAAAATGGATTCAGGTGTTATCACCCTGGTTTGGCTTAAGCCCTGGGAGCTGTGAAGAAAACACCAGGTGCTATTGCCCTGGTCCAGCCTAAGCCTTGGGAACTGTAAAAAAAAGCAGACAGTTTGCAAGATAAAGCAGGATGTGCACATCAAAGACAGACCAAACAATGTGAATATTTGTAACCCTTAGTAGTTTTGCTAAATCAGGATGATAAGGGAGTGAGAGAGTGGAAAGTTACTGCTTAGCACATAGTAGACTATAAAAGGGACGTGAAACCTGAAATAAATGATTTCATTTGTAACCAGAAACGGAGTGTGCCTTATGTCTCCACAAATGGTGCCCCAAGGCGGGGCTTTAAAGGCGGATGAGGAGCTCAGAAGAGCCTACCAAGGAGTCAGGCAGCGACCAGAGAGCCCTCTTCCCGGGGAAAATTCACACCTCTCAAAAAGGTGCTCAGGACAAGGGGCTCTCAACTTTCAAAAGAAGAGAAAACAGTAGTTACTATGTAACCAACATTAAAGGGTCTTCTGGCTACACAAATCTACCACCCGGGAGAGGTGAGGAGGCCTGTGGAGAAGCACCAAAGAGGTCCGGACATAAGGATCGCCTGAAAAGGTGAGCAAGTGAGAACGGGAAGGTGGGGGGAAATATTATTCAGGAAGAAACCTCCTTTATACGGATATTTTCCGTCCTTCTTAAGAAGAAGGGAGCAACCTTTAAAGAGAGAGGGAGCAACCTTCAAAGAGACAGATTCAAGGTTAATGTCGAAATGGTTGAAGACGTATTACCCAGAGATCGATGAGTTCACTGTATTTCAGGTCTCTTTGTGGGATGGTGCAGGAGTTAAATTGTGGGACGCAGCCACAAAAAGCGATGACACTGTGAAAAACTTGTTAGCTGTTTGGAGAACTATTTTAGAAATGCTAAAGTCAAAAAATGAGACAGTGGAGCCCAGTCACGTCCCGTCCCGTCCCCCCCCCGAACCTCTGCCGGTCGCCACTGCAGCTGCAAAGACTGAGAACGGGGATGAAGATGCTCCTTTTGACCCGGGTCCTGTTAATCATCAGAAAGAGCCTATTCTCAGATCACCTGAAACCTGTGGGAGGAAATGTTTTTATTGCACTTGATAATTCTGAAACTTCTGAATAGATTAATGAGAAGTCTGTGCTCTTTCATCAGACTGCTGTTGTTGCTCCTGAAGTTCTGACGCCTGATAATTCTGATGCTGACCTGGACAGTCCTTTTGACCCAAGGCCTGTTGATCCGGAAAAGAAGCCTGTTTTATATCCCCCAGATCCTCATGATAAACGGGCAGCTGTAAAGGGAAAAGTGAGATGGGGGGGGGGGGGGGGG
>JAOEHY010035041.1:0-11269 GCA_025447955.1 Psilopsiagon aurifrons | reverse complement strand
ATCAGGTTGGCATCAGCCCACCTCACAAGCATGTCAAGGTCCCTCTGGATGGCATTGCTTCCCTCCAGCATATCAACCGAAGCACCCAGCTTGGTGTCATTGGCAAACATGCTGCGGGCGCACTCAATCCCACTGTCCATGTCACCGACAAGATGTTGAACAAGACCGGTCCCAACACAGATCCTGAGGGACACCACTCGTTACTGGTCTCCAGCTGGACATTGAGACATTGAGTACAACTCTTTGCATGCAGCCATCCAGACGGTTCTTTATCCATCGAGTGGTCCACCTATCAAATTGATGTCTCTCCAACTTAGAGACAAGGATGTCATTTGAGACAGTGTCAAACACTTTGCACAAGTCCAGGTAGATGACATCAACTGCCTGCCCCTGCCTGCCAAGAAATTGGCAACCACGGAAAAAAAAAAGCACAAACAGAAAATATTCTCACATCCCACAAACAACAAACTTCAGCCAGATAACAGCTTTAGACTTTGACACTTAATACTTTAACTGAAATATAAGCAATGAAAGACATAAGTAACTACTCCCCATCCCTCAAATTCCTCCAATTAAACCTGCAAATTCCTCTCAACCTTCAGAAGTAGCTGTCAAAATACCTACTGATGTAGCACCATTGTACAGACCATTTAGAACAAGAATTTAAATATTAACAGCTTTTCTAAAGCATTTTCAAAAATATTAGCAATATTAAAAAAATATTTTTGTAATGGGTATTTTAAGCTTTGCAATCATAGATTACAGTGATCCAAATTAGGAATAGTTAGTACAGATACACTATGGTCAGATGATTGCTGTGGTCCTGGAAAGGTTGCCTCAGTGTGAGTTATTTCTTGTTAATAATTTAATAATTTATCCTCTATGTGCATAGCAATGCCACTACTATATTTGAGACAGTTTTTACTAGAGGAAAGACAATTACTAAATTATATGTTTTGCCACATATTAAAAAGGTCACATAAATCAGCCACACACCTTAAGGTGTGGGAGGTAACATGCAATCTTCATGCTACAGACTCATTTGTGCATTTAACAGACTAGAAAATCTACCTTAATATGATAAAACAAGATTAAGAACACCATAGAACTTAATTTTGATCTACACATCTTTTAAATCAGATACAAATGAAGGAGAATAGTCTTTTAAAATTAATTTATTATTGTATTTTTTCCAGTGCTTAGGCTTGAATCATTTAAACTTTGACATAATTAATTTATCAAAGTCATGGAAGTGTAAAGATGGTGTATATTGTTCACACATTAGACAGAAAGAGTAGGATTTTCTTCAGTTCATTTCTCCATCTACTTTCTAAAGAAGAACAGTCCAAAAGCATGAACAGGTTGTCCTTGCTCAAAGCGAAAAAGGGCTGACCCAATGTCCTTTTTACCCTAACCCTAAAACAAGAATAGTATTTTCCTTCTCTGAGATATATATTTAGCTAGAGAAGAAATAATTTACATTGTAGTAATGCACATTTATGAAGCACTGGAAAAACTGGGCTCAGGTTTTTAATTAGCATGAATCAGTGATGATGATTATTACATTGTTTCACCCCAGTTAAGAACTTTGAAAACAGAGGGTCAGACAATGTGCAGTTTGCCTTCATTAAGCTTTGTCTCTATAACATATATACATATTCTAAACACTAATCCTATGTTGTTAAGGAGATAGATTCAACAATTATATGGCCCAAACTGGGAGAAAAAGTTATGCCTTAACAATCAGATCTCAGATCTTTCAAATAAATCCACGCACTAACCTTTAGAGCTAAGGGTGGTACAAGTACATTGTTACACTAGCAACACCTGCAACAAATTCTACCTTTCAAAACAGCAGAATAAGGGGGGGGGGGAACCTCAAAACTGAACAAAAATACCCAACCAGAATCAACATTTGGTGGATGAGACCTAGAGTCCCTCTATCAGCTGCCAAGCATGTCGAAATGCTTTGCCATTTCATCTAGAAAGTCAAGTTTCACCCAATTTTGTAAGTTACAGTGGTATTTTCAAGTAAAAGGAAAAGGATTTTACCAATCTCAGGTACTGCCAAACTCCAACAGGTACTCACTGGCCCTGCAAGCAAGACCTGCTACACCAAACCAGTGCAAGATCCTAAGGATAATAGAAAAGCCCAGAATCCCGTTCCGCTTTACTCATGCCCACGACCTCAACTCACACGTTGCCTGCTACATACACGTAGCTACTACTAAATGTAATGAATATTCCATGTGTACATGAATACAAGGTTTTTCTGGTCATTTCTAAGAACATCCATTTCACATGTAGTTTACAGCAGCATAAAATTTTGCCTGTCAAGTTGGAAAAAGGAATTGACCCAATTACACATTCAAAGTAAATCCTGAGCAACTTTTCTGAAGTTGGTAGAATTACTTCAGCATCATCAGGCATAAAACAGCCAACCTTGCTGAAATCATGTGATTAAAATATCTAGAAGTCAGCTGAACCAAACCAACCACACCATCCAAACTGTCCTTTCTTTTTTGACAGTAACACTGGTGAAATAACTGCTGCTGGTTGCATTTCAAGTTCATTACCCAATTTATCAATGACTTCAACTCTCTCCTTTCCACTTTCAGACTTCAAACCAGATGTATCATTTATCCACAATCCGCACTTCTCCCTATCAAACTAACTCAGAAAGGACTTGCAGTGCTGCACCGAACAGAGCCCACCGTTTGTTCCTCACAGGAAGAGGATGCTACCCCAGCAAACTGACACCTCTATGCTTTGCAGCCAGCAGAGTACCAAGTGTCAATTCAGGCCAGCAATCCAGGTAGACAGCAGAGCAGAGTGGCAGCTGCTTATCCTAATGCCTCTTCCAGAGAAATACACATGCCAGAAGCAGCACAGTGGCTCTACTTCATGCTGAATGACTCACTGTCCCACCCTGTTAGCCTCCTCTGGCTGGAATGGTCACCTGGGCAGTGTGAGATCCAACAGACACATCCATGGTCCTTTTTCATAGCACTACTATCAAATCCACCCCAACTAGGGAAAAATGGGAAGATTTCTGTCTCCAAAGCTGAGCATGTTCTTGGAAACACTGCATGGATCTATTCCATCCTACTTTTGCTCTTCCCTCTTATCTCAGCTTTTTCAGCTCACACAACATTTGGACTCCTTTCTTCTGACTCTGCATAATCATCCCACCTGGCATGTTAGTCTTCTGCTTTGTACCTGGTCTGCCTGGGACAGCCTGCCTAACTTTCCTGCCTCATAAAATTATCTACCTCATTTCAAGCTTCAGCTGGAAAAATAACATTCATTGTTTCACATACAGTGCATCATCTTTTTGGCTCACCATGAAACATCATTGCGTTGCTGCTCTTGGATAGAAGTCAGAGGTTATTATGAAACTTGGCTGAGGAAATGCCAAAATCAGTCGGTCTGATCCACAGCAAAGAAATCTGACCTCACTAAGTCATATTATTGGTACCACTTCTGTGCATGCTAAATGCCATCTGACTAGAGGCATCTAATATAATGTAATTTCACTGGTATCAGATACTACTGAGGGAGCTCAAAGAATCCCATTATCATCACATATAAAATAACCAGAACTGCATATATACACATAAATTGTCCCTTTTTCTTCTATGTTAGTTAAACATACTTCAATCATGAAAGGTAATATCCCTTCCGAAAATTTTAACATCATCCAGTATTATTGTTCCGAATTAATTCTATAACTATTTAAAAATCTACTGTGCTTTTCCCTTAACCTTATAAAATTGCTGGTCTAAGAAACCATGTGTGACAATAAGCCTCACTGTGGAAAAAATACTTCATGAAGTATTTGTTTCTTTTTGTCAATGGTAAGTTTACTGGCTTGTAAAATCACTGTAAAATCACAGATGTTTCCTTCTACATTGTTGAGACTGAGAAACTAGCATTTTTCACCCAGGTTCTTGATACTATTGTGCTAAATAGCAGCCACATTTTTAAGATGTTCTCTGGTTTATCTCCTTTGTAAGGTGAACATACCTTATTTTTTCAGTCTCTTAATGTGAATATTCTCCATATCACAAATCATAGTTATTACCTTTTCCTAACCTTTCTTTGATTCTGCAATGAGTCTTTCAGCATGGTAAGGCTGAAATCATACTTTTTCCACAGTCCTGAGATCTTACTCTAGCACGACTCCTGCAGGAGAAGCACTAACGCATGTCCAGCAGAGCTGCAGGAGTCAGCAACTGGTGACCAACAGCCTGACACAGCCTTTCCTACAGAGCCTGGCAAGAAGCATCTCTCAGCCCTTGGGTTCTCAAGGACTTTCCCAAGAGCAGGCCCTCCTTCCAAGGATCATCTGTACTCAGAACTTGGGTTTGTAATTTTTCAAAAGACAGCTCATTTTGAATCTGCAAGTTTCACTGCTTCATCTTTCCCCCTACCAATACACTGGCTTGAGATTAAACCAAAGGCAAAAATTTCTTAAGCAAGACTTAATGCCTTCAACTATTAAATAGAAGATAAGCCCTGACAAGTGAAATGTACATAAAATTCAATTCCTGGCTATGGGTAACTGCTGGACACCCTTTCTTGTGCCCTTCATCTACACTCCTCATAGACTTAGATTTTTGGCACAAATGTACTTCACCTGTTTGGTCATGTTCAGACCCAGGCATTGGGACTGTTTGAAGTTGGGTTTTCCCTGACCAGTCCATGGATAGTTCACTGGGTTGAAGCTGCCCAGGAGCTTTGTGAATGCTGCTGGTGCTGTTCCCTGTTACTAGACGCTTGAGTGCTTAAGGGATATGCCCTTTTTTGTTTCTCTTCTGACTACCAGCTCCCAGCCTGTCAAAAGACTGGGCTTATTAAACACTTCATAAAATATCAAGTATATATATCTTCTCTTGATGACACAATATAAGGTGGGTTATCTGCTTTCTACAGTTACCAAACATGACCTTATTTACACAGGTTATCATTGTGAGAGCAAGTTCTTCTGTCTACAAAACCTCCTCCCACCAGTTTGCACTTTTTCTCTATTTCATTGCTGTTTTCATGTTTTATAAGGGGCCAGTGTTCCACCAAAAATGGCACCACCAGTTTACTTAACAGAGCTGCAGCGCATTTTGCGTTTTTTTCATCCTTATGTATGTTAATACTTTGACTATGTCCTTTGCTACAGCTGTAGTTTTAGGAATGCTTTCACAGGCCTTTTTGTACACATATGACAAAGCTTTGCAAAATCACAGGAGTCTTGGGATGCATTACAGTCCCCGATCTTGATCATACTGATATTTGCTCTCTTTCTTTTCTGTTTAGTAGAAGGACTAGGATAAGAAACACTGCTGCTTAAGTGACCTCATTCCAGGAAAACAATGCAGAACAGGGAGATTCTTGACTTTTGCATTTATCACAGGTTACTGCATCACCAAAGTGCTGTGGCAGAACATGTGTGACTGATGATATTTAAAATACTGTTAGAGGTGAAGATTCACATTTATAAGGCAACCAGCAAAATGCTTCATCTCAGATCACAGCTTTTATGTCCAGCTAGAGTTATGATCTATCTATCTAAAGCAGTCTGAAATAGATCCCAGTAGCCTGAGCTGGAAGAGTTTGCTGATTCTTAAAGACTAAGTTTTAGTGGTGAGGCCGCTAAACTATTTTAATAAACATATAACACTCCAAGCACACATGGTCATCTTTGCAAACACAGAAATAGCTGCTATCACCTGGCTGAATAATACTGCTGAGGAACAGCTGAAGTATGTAGGGATAGCTATTCTATACCAGCAAGGCATGAAAGTCTTCTCATCATTTCAACTTGCCATTCCATTGTATTATTATCATGCCATATCAATAGTTCACCCTATGATGCAAAACACATATGCATATTGAGAAAAAATATTTAAGCTCCTTTTAACTTTTTCAGACACTAATGTAGATTAAATAAGAAATGAGGTATATAAATTAAATCAGTCTTCAGCCTCAATATAATTTAAATTACTTTTGGGAACAGATATAGACACTTTTTGAGGACATACCGGATGGTTAAGTAACTATACAGTGCAACTGTAGCTGTATAAAAAAAAAAAAAATCAGAATTAAAAGTCCTTAAAACATAATCCTGCATCCAGCTTTAAGAAATCACATTATATCTCAGCTTCAAAGTTCTGCCACCAAGAAAATGACAAACAACAACATAACAACAATGGGAAGCGCAACACCATCTTTCTCAAAAGCAGTGCTCTGGACACATTAACTCTCAAGTAGGATTCTGTCATAATTCTCAAGATTGAGAAAATCCTTCTGAAGTATCTGCAGAATAACACAGGCTATAGGTCAGGATAGAGCAGGACTACAGCATTTCATGTAGTGCTGTTGAGACATGTGGACTCCTCCATGTCAGTCAGAGCACTTTCCTACCCTCGTAAGCATCAGGTACTCTTCCATGCAGTAAGCACTATGTAGACTTCCATCTTGGCTGTGGCGTTCTCTTTACTTGTGTCAAGTTACTTCCAGTTTGAATGATTTTTCACTTAATGACATGGTTTTGCCATGTGCACGGGAGACTTTGGTCATTACTTTCTCTGAGTTTTCCTTTTGACTTCAGGAAACCCATGTCCTCAAAGCTTCCTCAGAAAATCAAAGGTACCCAATGCTTCTCTTCCAAGAAAAAAAAGGTACCTCTCCCATTTCATGATGGAATGAACACAGGCTTAGATGTATGAGTCACACCAGAGCTTAAAACCCCCTGCACGTTAGAATGAAAATAACCTGTTCTATTTCTTTGCAAGTCCTACATTCTTCCCACCAAGTTTCTCATGTTCTTTTCCTTTCTCCTTGCTGGTCATATGGCTCTCAGCTGCTAGACTCAGTACAACAACAACAAGGTGCTAGACATGGAGAAAAGTCCTGCTCAAGTACCTGCATGCCAATTAGACACACCCTCGGTAATCCTGGGAAATGCAGCACAGGCTGTTGATTTTGTTCTGGAGAAGATGAGGTAGCCCATCTCAGTGCAAACATGATAAATGTATAAAGACAACGATTTTTACAAGGCTTATAACTTTGTGAAATTAGTGTAAACTTTTCCCATCACATGACAAGAGCTGAAAATCATACAAATCTGGTGAAACCACCAGCTAACCTTAAATCTCAATCTTTCACTCCAGATCATGGCTTTGAGATTTTATTAACAAAGAACAAGTAGAGCCAAAATATATTTTCCTTGGTTCTTAAACATCCGTCCCCACCAACGGACTGTGGTTAATTCTTGGCAAAAAGATAAGATGCTGAAAACTAAGTCTCACAATGGCAAAGAAGAGGCAATGCTAATAATGATACGCCAGCTGCTCAACCCTTACTGCAATTGATTGTGTTATTTTCACTGGCAGTAGTAAAAGTAAAATTATCTAAGGATCAATGATTCTGATTTCTCTGAATGCTCATTGTAGGCTGGAAGTTTTGCTACAATTTTTAACAGATATGGCAGGGGGATTGGAACTAGATGATCTTAAGGTCACTTCCAACCTTAACTATTTTATGATTCTATGATTCTATATTGACTTAGATTAGTGCAATTGCTTTTAAAAATTTCACTTTGTTTTCAAATAGATTTTTAACTTCAAACACCACAAAACACTGAAGATAAAGTATGATAAATTTCAACTTTTACTCTGTTCTATTACAGCACCTACAGAACTAGACAGTTCTTGAAAATAAACTTGAGAGTGTCTAAAATAATCTATGGTAAAATTATTATTTTGTGTACTATGAATATGATGCTGAGATAGCTGTCATGTGGTTAAAGAGCAAGACACTTTTTAATCTACATTTCAAAAGAAATTGCAAAAGAACATGGCTTACCAATATACCTGTTTACAAGCTGTAGCTGAACCCTTTTAAGTGCCTACAATCTCTTTCAGTTTTAACACGTGTTGCAAATCTGCAGTGATCTATCTTAACCTACTCAATTGGCGACGCAGCTTTTTCAATGTGTCCTCGTTTTTCTTCTCAGCTGAAGCCTAAAATCTAAAGTATTGATGCAAACAACATTTCCATCACATAATTTGTCATATCAGTTTCATTTTTTTCTAACAATTTTCTCTTGCAAAGTCAGTGAATAGCTTTTCTAGTGTTTTAAAGATGTGGAACATTATCAACACCATATTCAGTTAAAACTGTGCAACACGAAACAAATATTTAACATCCTAGACTATCTCCACTTACATTGTGGAGTCCAGGTGTCTCCTCTTACTACAGATTTGATCCACATGCTTAGCTTTTAAGCCATGATTGACAAGACTTTCGTGATTATGATGACAGATTAAAGTGTTCATTGAATTTAGAGGGGTTTTATTTCAGTTGTGACAGTAGTGTACTGGGAGACAATGAAATACAATACTGCAGGATTAAAGGCAGAACATAACTAGGCAGGCATTGGTACTGCAATCATCTTAGTCTAACCCACACATGCTGATCACCCATTTAAACATAAAACCCTACCCTGAGAGGAGCATATGCTTTTCAAAGTCCTACTCATGTGCCTCCTCTCATTTCTAACATAATAAATATATCATCTGACGAGGAGCTTAGTGACAGCTGCACAAGTTAGTTCTAATTACAAAAAATAATAAGTGGCTTTAAAAGGCTCAATAAGTCTCTATTGCATAACAGCACCAAAGCAGCACAATTATTGCTTACAAGCAAAAGTAAACAAATAAAAAAATGTGCCAGGACTGCCTTACTCCCAGACTCTGAATGTCAGTTTCTTCTGGATAATCTATAAAAGCATCTCCTCTATTGATGCACCATCCACCTGCAGAAAGGGTAAACAACAAACTGAACACCAACGCTTCAAAACATTTTGTTGGAATTAACACAGGAGGTACACAACAGTAAAAGACAAAAACTAATAAAAAGGAAGTAATTTGTTCACTTTGGTTTAAGTCTTACAGCTGCCTGTGAACTTTTGCAATGATACCAGCTCTGGTTCCTGAGGAAACACATATTCAACCTTGCAGATGCCAGCAAAATGTTTTTAGTACACTGGGGTGCATCCTGCTCCTCAGACTTCATTATTCCAAACAGTATACTTGTGGAAAAAACAAAACAAAACAAAACAAAAAAAAAACAATGAAAGAAAAACAAACCCAAAAAAGTCTTCCAAAAAAATACAGTCTCCAATGCTTTGAATACTCCGACAAGACTTTGTTCATGAACTAGAGCAGCTTGTCTTTGATCTGCTGGACATCAGGTTGAGATGCAAATGAACTGAATGATGACAACAAAAAGAAGACTTCCGCAGATGCCAAAACAACCAGGACTTGGACTGCTCTGCTGTAAAGTCTCTTCCATAATTTAAGAGGACAGAAAGCAAGGAAAGTTATACTAGATCGTTCTCAAAGTAAGAGTAAGGAATTAATGGATGAAAGTTTATTATACTACTATAGTGACTTCTTTCACTATATGTTTCCAATTATTTTTAAAGAGTCAAAGTTTTTCTAACATAAATATAAAGCTTAGTATTTGTCCCGTACATAGAGAGATTGCAGAAGGCAGCATAAGAGTGTGGATGCTCTCAGCTGCTTCTGTTACCAGCTGTATCTTTGATAGCTTGGAAACCATCCAATGCTGCAATTTTGTCAGCCAACTGTAACCCCATGTTGAATTTAAAGAATTTAATCCACCCTATTATTGCCTTCTCAGAGGTGGAACCTGTGCCCTTTTCTTTTATCAAGGTCTTACTCGTGACATAATAGAGACTCCAAAATCTAATGACTGTTCATATTAATTTATATGGATCATCCTTTACCCATACAAAGACAATGGACTAACAGTTCAAGTAAATAAAAAAATTCCATCTCAAGCAAAACACATGGAGTTGATCTACCATTTTAGACTGCCAGACACACAAATATACAGTCAGAGTCAAGTACACACACAAAAGAGCTTTCTAGTTTAAGGCAATTATAGAGGGCCTTATCAGCTTTGACTCAGGCAAATCTTCCCCTGAAGCTATGAGGCTCTTACTTGGGCAAGCAGTGAATTTTAAAAAAGCATCCTGAGATTTGGCTCAGTCTCAAAAACCAAGTAATGGATATTCTCCAATAAGTTATTATAAAGCTAGCTGTCCTTTAACATACATGCATCATTTGTTCGTGCATGCTGCTGTGTAAATATGAGTTAAAGATATTCATAAACTGAGATTATGCACTCTTTACTTATAACCTGTTACTGTTTATGCTTGAAGGTTAGCTGCAAACATTGCTCATAGCATTTTCAGAGAGTGAAATAAAGACATTAACAATGTTTTTTTACACACATCCTACAAGCACAGGGTCAAAGCTAATTAGACTGGTACTTAAGTCAGTCTTATTAATCAAGTCAGTCAAGTTAACCAAATTCATAGGTAGAAGCATACTTTTCTACTTGTGTCCATGCATGAGTGAGTATGTGTGTCTCAGTTAACAGAAAATACATGACTCTCTGTCAACTGGGCAACCTGCTTTGGCCTTCCATCTTCAAAACACAACTGTAGCTTTCCACAACCAGTAATAATATTTGGAGTGAAATGACAATAATGGAGAACAAGTTTAGAAACAGTGAGCTCTCAGCTTTTTATCCTAGAAGTCAAGCTGCAAGGAGCCTGGCATGTTCTGTGTGAAGAGCTATTGTAAATCTGGCTCTACGCATTACAATATAACTTTCAAGGAGCTGACCATAGCTGAAGGCTATTCCTTGAGCAGATGTCTGAGCACAAGTTACACTCTTAACCTGCCAGATGTGACAAATGCAAGGTGTCACAAATAGAACAAACCACTTTTTACAAGCATCTTTCTCAGTTAAATTGGACAGCATGACTTAACATTGCCTCAGAACAATAGGATGTTAAAAAAGCACTAAGCCGTGCATTAGGCCTAAAATGCTGTCTGGACTTCATAAATTTATCTGGTGCTGTACTTAAATATCCTGAAAGCAGAATTTACAGGAAGATAAAGATTAGCACTCTGCTATGACTAAGTGCTGCATTTTACTAGAGGCAGGGAAAAGCTGCATCCGTAATATATCAGCAAGTTATGTTCACAGCGTTAATAAAAGAATCTTCTTTTAAAGTTTAATATAAACTTCATGGACTGTCTGAGTAAGGAGCTGAGACATCCTCCTACAACCTTACAATTACAACACCATTTTAGCAAGGGCCACAGACCTCCTGAAAGTGTCCAGCATTCTTCTTTTGAAAACAACACGTGCAGAGCTGGGGGGGAGAAGGGGG